>ML776967.1:3284797-3347890 GCA_009831015.1 Picea engelmannii | reverse complement strand
CTCCCTTAGCTTATGACACCTATTTTAGCTATTTCTAGCTTTTTTTGACTAGAATTTCTATGTTGGAAATTCTATATATTCACCTCCTCTCTTCTTTTTTGAGGATGGTTGCTCATGTATATTCATTTTTTATTAATATAATTATCTGATTTATGGAGAAAAAACTTTCTCTCATCTCTTAAATATCAGCAAATTGTTTGTGTTCAATTTAACTAGAATTCTAGATCTATCGGGTATTTCTGCAGAAATTCTACAAGAAATGCACAGAGATATCGTAGATATTCAATAATATAACAAAAATGTATCAGAGATGCAACCATAAACACAGATATATAGTAATAAATGATTTATATTAATGAAATAAATGTACAGAGACTGTAAAAATACAGAGTGAAAGACTCGTTAGAATGGTGGCAGCTTATCACTGACAAGAGATGTGACGGTTACTCGCATTCGCAAGAAGATGATTACAATGAGGCTCTGAAGGCCTTTTTAAAATAAAAATGAATGCCAAAACTCTAGACATCCAAAAAAATAACCCTAGGAGATGAAGTGCCAAAATTCATGTGGGCCCCGTTTGAGTAAGTCGGTGCATCAACATCCTCGGGTCGTAACTTTTGCATACAATCTCCGTTTTAGGTGTATGATAGCTCGTTGGAAAGGTATCATCGAGGATATTAATTTTAGGGGATAAATCATAAATTTAGATATCATTGAGAACCTGTATCTTGAAAAACCTTCATTTAGGCCCTCAAAATGGCCCCATAAGTTAAAACCTACTAAAAATAGTAAATTGCCAAAATTGCCAGAAAACTGTTTTGAGCCATTTGGAAAAGGTGGGTGGTCACCGATATCCACCTGGATCAATCCTCCCTCCTTAGGAAGAAATTCTCTCCATTGCATTGAGTTCCTGGGGGAGAGGGAAAAGCATTTTTCCAATCTACATCTTGGTGAGCTGCTTGTCTTACTGGAGACTCCACGCTGCTCAGTTTGTGGAAATCTGTCATGAACCTGTTGAGGTTGAGGCTTTTTAAAAATTTGAGATATATGAGAGGACCATGTGCAGAAGGAATATTTTCACTTTGTTGCATCCTTGTCGACCTGCTTCAGTTCGATAGAAGGTGCTTAGGGAAAAGCTATAGTGGTTGCAGTGTCCTTTTGTTCTCCTTTTGAACAGATTGTGAAGCTGAATTTTGCAGTATGAGATACTACCTTGCGGCACTTTTTAGGTAGAACAATATTCGGAAATACCTATGGTATTCTGTAGAGATGAGCCCCCAAAGTAACAATGAAACTACGGGGTCGAGACTCATAAATAGCATGGCGCTTCCACATATATGGCTGGACCAAGAGAACATCACAGACATCCAGTGGGGCAACATCACATAATACCTCATCCTTGAAGGGTTGGAAGCCATATGACAATCAACATTGTTGGCTGACACGGAGATCTTGTCCTTGGAAAAGCCACTTTATGTTGTATGGTTGTGGGTGTGGTGTTGTCGACAATCCAAACTGTTTGACGACCTCTATTGAGATGAGGTTCTTTTGGCGTTCGTTATCAACAATAAAATGTAGTGGGGTCCCCTTCACCCACATATATGAGTGAAAAAGGTTCTCCCCCTCTTCGGGATTTGTTGGTTCTTCTGGTTGAATTGTTGTGGTTGCAACAATAGCAGTGGGGTCTGCGTCAATGATCTGTCCTTTACCAGTATTTTCAGAATCAAATTCTAAATGAGTGTTCGACTCCTTGTCTTTGATCTCGGCCACCAATGACATTTTTGAGCGACATTCATCGGTGTTGTGCCAACGGATTTTGTGGAAATGGCACCAGTTTTTGGTGTCCTTTGTCTTCCCATGACCCTTCTTTTCCTGTGTCTTGGATTGGTTTTCAGGAGACTGTTTGTTAGCACTGTGTTTTTCATACTTTGGTTGTTGTGGATTTGTAGACTCGGACTCTCGGTTGTTCTGGTGCTTAAATTTCTGCTCAATTTTAACAACATATTGATAAGCAGCACCGAGTGATGAGATGTCCAAAAAATCCATTTCAGTCTGGATGTATCTGTGTAGAGCCCCATGGTATTTCAGAACCAAATGTCACTCAGAGTCTTTGATACCCATCTTGGTGCGCAAGGTATGGACGGTATTGGTGAAATACAGAACTGCTTGGCCCCTCTCTTTTCGTAGTGTGGTCCATCTCATGTACTAGTCCTCATAGTTTCCAAGAGGGTAATATTGTTCCTTTACCGCATCCACAAAAAAATCCCAAGTGGGATCGGCCCCATATATTCCAAAATCCTCTATGGAGCTTTGCTCCTAGTAAGTTTCCCTCCAATGTTTGACATGAGGGATAGATTTAAGGAGTGCGAAGGTGATCTTTTCTTTGTCGGAAAAATTGTGAACAGAGAAATAACCTTCTAGGAGAGTTAACCATTTTTCTAGGGCTTCTGCATCTATCTAGCCTTCAACTACAGGAATATCAAAATTAACTTGTACCTTGAAAGGCGAGGTGCCTCCAAAGTGGCCACTTCATGAAGATGCACCTGATGCTATTGACAAGCGTTGAAGGATGTGGGAAATTTTCTCCATCATTTCGTCCCTCTGTCGCCTGAGAGCTTGCTCAAGCAACAGATTGATAGGATCGCCTGCTCCATGATTTTTCTTTTCTTCTGCCATTGAGGGTTTCTTGGGTGTGTGAGAGAGATTGTCTTCAAGAGAGACAATCTTCAGACCCAACTTGCTATAATCTGACCTCATCGAGGAAATGCACTGAAAAAAATAATCAAGAGCAACCTGCTCTGATACCACTGATCCAGATTATTTTCGGCACAAAATGAGATCAGAAGTATGATAAATAAATGCACAGAGATATAGCAGATATTCAATAATATAACATAAATGTATCAGAGATGCAACCACAAATACAGATATATAGTAATACATGATTTCTATTAATGAAAGAAATGTACAGAGACTGTAAAATTACAGAGTGAAAGACTCGCTAGAATGGTGGCAACTTATCTTTGAGAAGAGATGTGATGGCTACTCACATTCCCAAGAAGATGATTACAATGAGGCTCTAAAGGCATTTTTACAGTAAACTAGAATTCCAAAACCCTAGACATCCAAAAACCTAACCCTAGGAGATGAAGCGCCAAAAGTCATGTGGGCCCCATTTGGGTAAGTTGGTGCATCAACTTCCTCGGGTCGTAACTTCTGCATACGATCTCTATTTTAGGCGTATGATAGCTCGTTGGAAAGGTATCATTGAGAAGATTCATTTTGGGGGATCAATAATGTTTTCAGATATCATTGAGAACCTATATCTCGAAAAAACTTCATTTAGGCCCTCAAAATGGCCCCAGAAGTTAAAACCTGCTAAAAATAGTAAATTGCCAAAATTGCTAGAAAATTGTTTTGAGCCATTTCGAAAAGGAGGGTGGCCAACAATATCCACCTAGATCAATCCTCCCTCCTTAGGAAGCTATGGTATCCATTGCATTGATTTCCCGGGGGAGAGGGAAAAGCGTTTGTCGAATCTGCATCTTGGTGAGCTGCTTGTCTTGCTGGAGACATCGCACTGCTCAGTTTGTGGAAATCTATCACGAACCTATTGAGGTTGAAGTTGTTCAACAAGTTGAGATACATGAGAGGACAATGTGTAGAAGGAATCTTTGCACTTTACTGTAGCCTTGTCGACCTATTTCTATTGGATAGAAGGTGCTTGGGGCAAGGTTGTAGTGGTTGCAGTGTCCTTTTGTTCTCCTTTTGAACAGATTGTGAAGAAGTTGAATTTTGCAGTAAGAGATACTACCTTGCGACACTTTTTAGGTGGAACAGTAGTCAGAACTACCTCTGGTATTCTGTAGATATGACCCCCCAAAGTAACAATGCCACTACAGGGTCGAGACTCATAAACAGCATGGCGCTTCCACATATATTGTTGGCCCAAGAGAACAACACAGACATGCAGTGGGGCAACATCACATAACACCTCATCCTTGAAGGGATGGATGTCGTATGACAATTGGCATTGCTGGCTGACACAAAGATCTCGTCCTTGTCAAAGCCACCCATTGTTCTATGGCTGCGGGTGTGGTGTTGTCGACAATCCCAACTGTTTGACGACCTCTCCTGAGACGAGGTTCTTCTGGCTTCCTCTATCAAAAATAAAATGCAGCGGGGTCCCCTTCAGCCACATGTGTCAATGAAAAAGGTGCTCCCCCTCTTCAGGATCCGTTGGTTCTTCTGGTTGAATTGTTGCGGTTGGGACAATAGCAGTGGGATTTGCATCAATGATCTGTCCTTTACCGGTATTTTCATAATCAAATTTCGAATCAGTGTTCGGCTCCTTGTCTTTGATCTTGACCACCAATGACTGTTTTGAGTGACATTCATCTGTGTTGTGCCAGGGGATTTTGTGGAAATCACACCATTTTCCAGTGTCCTTCTTTGTCTTCCCATGAACCTTCTTTTCATGTGTCTTGGTCTGGTTTTCTAGAGACTATTTGTTAGGGCTTTCTTTTTCATACTTTGGTTGTTGCGGATTTGCAGACCCAAATTCCTGTTTGTATTGTTGCTTAAATTTCTGCTCAATTTTAACAACATATCGATAAGCAGCACCGAGTGATGAGATGTCCAAAAAATCCATTTCAGTCTGGATGTATCTCTGTAGAGCCAAAAGGTATTTCAAAACCAAATGTCGCTCGGAGTCTTTGATACCCAACTTGGTGCACAAGGTATGGAAGGTATTGGTGAAATCGGGAACTTCTTGGCCCCTCTCTTGCCGTAGTGTGGTCCATCTCATGTACTGGTCCTCATAGTTACTAATAGGGTAATACTATTCCTTTACCACATCCAAAAAAAAATCCCAAGTGGGATCGGCCCCATATAATCCAGAATCCTTTGTGGAGCTTTGCTCCCAGTAAGTTTCCCACCAATGTTTGACATGAGGGAGAGATTTAAGGAGTGAAAAGGTGATATTTTATTTGTCGAAAAAATTGTGAACAGAGAAATAACCTTCTAGTAGAGTTAACGATTTTTCTAGGGCTTCTGCATCTATCTATCCTTCAAATACGGGAATATCAAAATTAACTTGTACCTTGAAAGTTGAGTTGCCTCCAAAGTGGCCACTTGATGAAGATGCACTTGATGCTATCGGTAGGCATTGAAGGATGTGGGAAAAATTATCCATCATTTCGTCCCTCTGTCGCGTGAGAGATTGCTCAAGCAATAGATTGATAGGATCGTTTGCTCTATCGTTTTTATTTTCTTCTACCATTGAGGGTTTCTTGGGTGTGCAAGAACGATTGTCTTCAAGAGAGACAAGGTCGAGACCCAACTTTCTATAATTGGACCTCGTCAGGGACACGCACTGAAAAAAACGATCAAGAGCAGCCTGCTCTGATACCACTGATTCGGATTATTTTCGGCACGAAATGAGATCAGAGGTATAATAAATAAATGCATAGACATATCATAGATATTAAATAATATAAAATAATTGTATTAGATATGCAACCATAAACAAATATATACAGTAATACATTATTTCTATTAATGAAAGAAATGTACAGAGACTGTAAAAGTACAGAGTGAAAGACTCGTTAGAATGGTGGCAGCTTATCTCTGAGAAGAGATGTGATGGCTACTCGCATTCGCAAGAAGATGATTACAATAAGGCTCTGAAGGCCTTTTTACAATAAACTGGAATGAAAAAATCCTAGACATCCAAAAACCTAACCCTAGGAGTTGAAGTGCCAAAAATCATGTGGGCCCCGTTTGGGTAAGTTGGTGCATCAGCTTCCCGGGGTCGTAACTTTTGCATACGATCTTCGTTTTAGGCGTATGATAGATCGTTGGAAAGGTATCATAAAGGAGATTCATTTTGGGGACTCAATCATGCCTTTGTCTATCTTTGAGGACCTATATCTCGAAAAACCTTCATTTATGCCCTCAAAATGGCCTCGTAAGTTAAAACCTACGAAAAATAGTAAATTGCCAAAATTGCCAGAAAACTTTTTTTAGCCATTTGGAAAATCTAGATGGCCACCGATATCCACCTGGATCAATCCTACCTACTTAGGAATCAATTGTATCCATTGCATTGAGTTCCTAGGGGAGAGGTAAAAGCGTTTGTCGAATCTACATCTTGGTGAGTTGCTTGTCTTGCTGGAGATGTCGCGCTGCTCAGTTTGTGGAATTTTGTCATGAACCTGTTGAGGTTGAGGTTGTTCAACAAGTTGAGATACATGAGAGGACGATGTGGAGAAGGAATCTTTTCACTTTGTTGCAGCATTTTCGACCTTCTTCTGTTGGATAAAAGGTGCTTGGGGCAAGGCTGTAGTGGTTGCAGTGTCCTTTTGTTCTCGTTTTGAATAGATTGTGAAGAAGATGGATTTTGCAGTATGAGATACTACCTTGTGACACTTTTTAGGTCTAACAATAGTCAGAACTACCTATGGTATTCTGTAGAGATGACCCCCCAAAGTAACAATGACACTAGGGGGTCGAGACTCATAAACAACATGGTGCTTCCACATATATGGCTGGCCCAAGAGAAAACTACAGACATCCAATGGGGCAAGATCACATAATACCTCATCCTTGAAGGGATGGATGACGTATGACAATCGACATTGCTGACTTACACAAAGATCTCATCCTTGGCAAGCCACCCAATGTTGTATGGCTGTGGGTGTGGTATTGTCGACAATCCCAACTGTTTGATGACCTCTGCTGAGATGAGGTTCTTCTAGCTTCTGCACTCCCCCTCTTCAGGATCTGTTAGTTCTTCTAGTGGAATTGCTCCGGTTGCGACAATAGCAGTGGGGTCTGCATCAATGATCTATCCTTTACCATTATTTTCATAATCAAATTCCGAATCAGTGTCTGGCTCCTTGTTTTTGATCTCAACCACCAATGACTGTTTTGAGCAACATTCATCAGTGTTGTGCCTGGTGCTTTTGTGGAAATCACACCATTTTTTGGTGTCCTTCTTTGTCTTCCTGTGACCCTTCTTTTCCTGTGTCTTGGACTGGTTTTCAGGAGACTGTTTGTTAGGGCTATCTTTTTCATACTTTGGTTGTTGTGGATTTGTAGACCCAAACTCCCATTTGTTCTGGTGCTTAAATTTCTGCACAATTTTAACAACATATCGATAAGCAGCACAGAGTGATGAGATGTCCAGAAAATCCATTTCAGTTTGGATGTATCTGTGTAGAGCCCCACAATATTTCAGAACCAAATGTCACTCAGAGTCTTTGATACATAGCTTGGTGTGCAAGGTATGGAAGGCATTGGTGAAATCTAGAACTGCTTGGCCCCTCACTTGCCGCAGTGTGGTCCATCTCTTGTACTAGTCCTCATAGTTTCCAATAGGGTAAGACTGTTTCTTTACCACATCCACAAAAATATCCCAAGTGGTATTGGCCCCATATATTCCAGAATCCTCTATGGAGCTTTTCTCCCAATAAGTTTCCCACCAATCTTTGACATAAGGGAGATATTTAAGGAGTGCGAAGGTGATCTTTTCTTTGTCGGGAAAATTGTGAACAGAGAAATAACCTTCTAGCAGAGTTAACCATTTTTCTAGGGCTTCTGCATCTATCTCTCCTTCAAATACAGGAATTTCAAAATTTATTGGTACCTTGAAGGACAAGGTGCCTCCAAAGTGGCCACTTGATGAAGATGCACCTGATGCTATCGTAGGCATTGAAGGACGTGGGAAAATTTCTCCATCATTTCGTCCCTCTGTCGCATGAGAGCTTTCTCAAGCAACAAATTGATAGGATCGTCTGCTCCTTCGTTTTCCTTTTCTTCTGCCATTGAGGGTTTCTTGGGTGTGTGAGAGTGATTGTATTCAAGAGAGACAAGATCAAGACCCAAATTTCTATAATCGGACCTCGTCGGGGACATGCACTGCAAAAAATGATCAAGAGCATCCTGCTCTGATACCACTGATCTAGATTATTTTCAGCACGAAATGAGATTGGAGGTATTATAAAGAAATGCACAGATATATCACAGATATTCAATAATATAACATAAATGTATCATATATGAAACCATAAACAAATATATACAGTAATACATGATTTCTATTAATGAAAGAAATGTACAAAGACTGTGAAAATACAGAGTGAAAGACTCTCTAGAATGGTGGTAGCTTATCTCTGAGAAGAGATGTGACAGCTACTCGCATTCTCAAGAAGATGATTACAATGAAGCTTTGAAGGCCTTTTTATAATAAACCGGAATGCCAAAATCCTATACATCCAAGGACCTAACCCTAGGAGATGAAGCGCCAAAAGTCATGTGGGCCCCATTTGAGTAAGTTGGTGCATCAACTTCCCGGGGTCGTAACTTTTGCATACGATCTCCGTTTTAGGCTTATGATAGCTCGTTGGAAAGGTATCGTCGAGGAGATTCATTGTGGGGGATCAATCAAGATTTTGGTTATCATTGAGAACATATATCGCCAAAAACCTTCATTTAGTCCATGAAAATGGCCCCGTAAGTTAAAACTTGCTAAAAATAGTAAATTGCCAAAATTGCCAGAAAACTATTTTGAGCCATTTGGAAAATGTGGGTGGCCACCGATATCCACCTGGATCAGTCCTCCCTCCTTAGGAAGCAATGGTCTCAATTGCATTGAGTTCTCGGGGGAGAGGGAAAAGCGTTTGTCGAATCTGCATCTTAGTGAGTTGCTTGTCTTGCTAGAGACGTTGCGCTGCTCAGTTTGTGGAAATATTTCATGAACTTGTTGAGGTTGAGGCTATTCAACAAGTTGAGATACATGAGAGGAAAATGTGCAGAAGGAATCTTTTCACCTTTCTACAGCCTTGTCGACCTGCTTCTGTTGGATAGAAGGTGCTTGGGGAAAGGCTATAGTGGTTGTAGTGTCCTTTATATCTCCTTTTGAACAGATTGTGAAGAAGCTGAATTTTGCAGTATGAGATACTACCTTGTAGAACTTTTTAGGTGGAACAGTAGTTAGAACTACCTCTGGTATTCTGTAGAGATGATCCCCCAAAGTAAAAATGACACTACGGGGTTGAGAATCATAAATAACATGGTGCTTCCACATATATGGCTGGCCCAAGAGAACATCACAAACATATAGCAGGGAAACATCACATAATACCTCGTCCTTGAAAGGATAGATGCCATATGACAATCAACATTGCTGGCTGACATGAAGATCTCGTCCTTGGTGAAGCCACCCGATTTTATATTGCTGCAGGTGTGGTGTTGTTGACAATCCAAACTATTTGACGACCTCTGCTGAGATGAGGTTCTTTCGGCTTCCGCTATCAACAATAAAATGCAGTGGGGTCCCCTTCACCCACATCTATGAATGAAAAAGGTGCTTCCCCTCTTCAGGATCTATTGGTTCTTCTAGTTGAATTGTTGTAGTTGTGACAATAGCAGTGGGATCTACGTCAATGATCTATCCTTTACCAGTATTTTCAGAATCAAATTTGGAATCAGTGTGCAGCTCCTTGTCTTTGATCTCATCCACCAATGACTGTTTTGAGTGACATTCATCAGTGTTGTGCTAGGGGCTTTTGTGGAAATCACACCATTTTCTGGTGTCCTTCTTTGTCTTCCCGTGACCCTTCTTTTCATGTGTCTTTGACTGGTTTTCAGGAGACTGTTTGTTAGGGTTGTCTTTTTCATACTTTGGTTGTTGCAGATTTGCAGACTCAAATTCTTGTTTGTTCTGTTTAAATTTATGATCAATTTTAACAGCATATCGATAAGCAACACTGAGTGATGAGATGTCTAGAAAATCCATTTCAGTTTGGATGTATCTGTGTAGAGCCCCATGGTATTTCAAAACCAAATGTCTCTCAGAGTATTTGATACCCATCTTGGTGCATAATGTATCGAAGGTATTGGTGAACTTCGGAACTGCTTGACCCCTCTCTTGCCGTAGTGTGGTCCATCTCATGTATTGTTCCTCATAGTTGCCAATAGGGTAATACTGTTCCTTTACCGCATCCACAAAAAAATCCCAAGTGGGATCAACCTTATATATTCCAGAATCCTCTGTGGAGCTTTGCTCCCAGTAAGTTTCCCACCAATGTTTAACATGAGGTAGATATTTAAGGAGTGCGAAGGTGATCTTTTGTTTGTTGGAAAAATTGTGAACAGACAAATAACCTTCTAGCAGAGTTAACCATTTTTCTAGGGTTTCTGCATATATCTGTCCTTCAAATACAAGAATATCAAAATTAACTTGTACCTTGAAAGGTGACATGCATCCAAGGTGGCCACTTGATGAAGATGTGCCTGATGCTATCGGTAGGTATTAAAGGATGTGTGAAAAATTCTCAATCATTTCGTCCCTCTGTTGCGTGAGAGCTTGCTCAAGAAACAAATTGATAGGATTGTCTGCTCCATCGTTTTTCTTTTCTTCCACCATTGAGGGTTTATTGTGTGTGTGAGAGTGATTGTATTCAAGAGAGACAAGCTCGAGACCCAACTTTCTATAATCGGACCTCTCCGAGGAAATTCACTGAAAAAAACGATCAAGAGCAGCCTGCTCTGATACCACTGATCCAGATTATTTTCGGCACGAAATGAGATCAGAGGTATAATAAAGAAATGCAGAGAGATATCGTAGATATTCAATAATATAAAAAAAATGTATTAGATATGCAACCATAAACACATATATACAATAATACATGATTTCTATTAATGAAAGAAATGTACAAAGACTGTAAAAATACAGAGTGAAAGACTCATTAGAATGGTGGCAGCTTAACTCTGAGAAGGGATGTGACAGCTACTCGCATTCACAAGAAGATTATTACAATGAGGCTCTAAAGGAATTTTTACAATAAAATGGAAATCCAAAACCCTAGACATCCAAAAACCTAACTCTAGGAGATGAAGCACCAAAAGTCATGTGGGCCCCGTTTGGGTAAGTTGGTGGATCAACTTCCCGGGGTCGTAACTTTTGCATACGATCTTCGTTTTAGGCGTATGATAGCTCGTTATAAAGGTATCGTTGAGGAGATTCACTTTGGGGGATCATTCATGCCTTTGGATATTATTGAGAACCTATATCTAGAAAAACTTTCATTTAGGCCATCAAAATGGCCCCGGAACTTAAAACCTGCTAAAAATAGTAAATTGCCAGAAAATTGTTTTGAGCCATTTGGAAAAGGTGGGTGGCCACTAATATTCACCTAGATAAATACACCCTCCTTAGGAATCAATGGTCTCCATTGTGTTGAGTTCCCGAGGGAGAGGGAAAAGCGTTTGTCGAATCTACATCTTGGTGAGCTTCTTGTCTTGTTGGAGACGTCACGCTGCTCAGTTTGTAGAAATCTGTCACAAACCTGTTGAGGTTGAGGCTGTTCAACAAGTCAAGATACATGAAAGGATGATGTGCAGAAAGAATATTTTCACTTTGTTGTAGCCTTGTTGACCTACTTCTGCTAGATAGAAGGTGCTTGGGGCAAGGCTACAGTGGTTGCAGTGTCCTTTTGTTCTCCTTTTGAACAGATTGTGAAGAAGATGAATTTTGCGGTATGAGATACTACCTTGGGACACTTTTTAGGTGGAACAGTAGTCCGAACTACCTCTGGTATTCTGTAAACTTGACCCACCAAAGTAACAATTACACTACAGGGTCAAGACTCATAAACAGCATGGTGCTTCCACATATATGGCTGGCCCAAGAGAACATAATAGAAAAGCAGTGGGGAAACATCACATAATACCTCGTCCTTGAAGGGCTAGATGTCGTATCACAATCAACATTGTTGGCTGACACAGAGATCTCTTCCTTGGAAAAGCCACCCGATGTTGTATGGTTGCAGGTGTGGTGTTGTCGACAATCCCAACTGTTTGATGACCTCTGCTGAGATGAGGTTCTTTCGGCTTCCACTATCAACAATAAAATGCAGTGGGGTCCACTTCACCCACATCTGTGAATGAAAAAGGTGCTCCCCCTCTTCGGGATCTATTGGTTCTTTTAGTTGAATTGCTGCAGATGCGACAATAGCAGTGGGGTATGCGTCAATGATCTTTCCTTTACCAGTATTTTCATAATCAAATTATGAATCAGTGTGTGGCTCCTTGTCTTTGATCTCGGCTGCCAATGATAATTTTGAGCGACATTCATCGGTTTTGTGCCAGGGGCTTTTGTGGAAATCGCCCCATTTTCCGGCGTCCTTCTTTGTCTTCTCGTGAAACTTCTTTTCTTGTGTCTTAGACTGGTTTTCAGGAGACTATTTGTTAGGTTTGTCTTTTTAATACTTTGGTTGTTGCGGATTTGCAGACCCGAATTCTCATTTGTTCTATTGCTTAAATTTCTACTCAATTTTAATAGCATATCGATAAGAAGCACCGAGTGTTGATATTTTCAGAAAATCCATTTCAGTCTGGATGTATCTGTGTAGAGCCCCACGATATTTCAAAACCAAATGTTGCTCGGAGTCTTTGATACCTAGCTTGGTGTGCAAGGTATGGAAGGTATTGGTGAACTCCAGAACTACTTGGCCCCTCTCTTGCCGCAGTGTGGTCCATCTCATGTATTGGTCCTCATAGTTGCCAACAGGGTAATATTGTTCCTTTATCGCATCCACAAAAAAATTCCAAGTGGGATCGGCCCCATATATTCCAGAATCCTCTATGGAACTTTTCTCCCAGTAAGATTCCCACCAATGTTTGACATGAGAGAGAGATTTAAGGAGTGCGAAGGTGATCTTTTCTTTGTCGAAAAAATTGTGAACAGAGAAATAACCTTCTAGTAGAGTTAACCATTTTTATAGGGCTTCTGCATCTATCTGTCCTTCAAATACAGGAATATCAAAATTAACTTGTAGCTTGAAAGGAGAGATGCCTTCAAAGTGGCCACCTTATGAAGATGGGCCTGATGCTATCGGCAGGCATTGAAGGATGTGGGAAAAATTTTCCATCATTTCGTCCATCTGTCGCATGAGGGCTTCCTCAAGCAACAGATTGATAGGATCATCTGCTCCGTCATTTTTCTTTTCTTCCACCATTGAGGGTTTCTTGGGTGTGCGAGAGCGATTGTCTTCAAGAGAGACAAGCTCGAGACACAACTTTCTATAATTGGACCTCGTCGGGGACATGCACTGAAAAAAATGATCAAGAGAAGCCTGCTCTGATACCACTGATCTGGATTATTTTTGGCATAAAATGAGATCGGAGGTATAATAAAGAAATGCACAGAGATATCATAGATATTAAATAATATAACATAAATTTATCAGAGATGCAACCATAAAAAAAGATATATAGTAATACACGATTTCTATTAATGAAATAAATGCACAGCTTATCTCTGAGAAGAGATGTGACGGCTACTCGCATTCGTAAGAAGATGATAACAATGAGGCTCTGAAGGCATTTTTACAATAAACTGGAATTCCAAAACCCTAGACATCCAAAAAACTAACCCTAGGAGATGAAGTGCCAAAAGTCATGTGGGCCCCGTTTGGGTAAGTTGGTGCATCAACTTCTCGGGGTCGTAACTTTTGCATATGATCTCCGTTTTAGGCGTATGATAACTCATTGGAAAGGTATCGTCGAGGAGATTCATTTTTGGGGATCAGTCATGCCTTTGGCTATCATTGAGAACCTATATTTTGAAAAACCTTCATTTAGGCCCTCAAAATGGCCCCATAAGTTAAAACCTACGAAAAATAGTAAATTGCCAAAATTGCCAGAAAACTGTTTTGAGCCATTTGGAAAAGGTGGGTGGCCATCGATATCCACCTGGATAAATCCTCCCTTCTTAGGAAGTAATGGTCTCCATTGTGTTGAGTTCCAGGGGGACAGGGAAAATCACCTGTCGAATCTACATCTTGGTGAGCTACTTGTCTTTCTATAGACACAGCGCTGCTCAGTTTGTGAAAATATGTAATGAACCTTTTGAGGTTGAGGCTGTTCAACAAGTCGAGATACATGAGAGGATGATGTGCAGAAGGAATCTTTGCACTTTGTTGCAGCCTTATCAACCTACTTCTATTGGATAGAAGGTGCTTGGGGAAAGGTTGTGGTGGTTGCAATGTCATTTTGTTCTCCTTTTGAATAGATTGTGAAGAAGCTAAATTTTGCAGTATGAGATACTACATTGCGGCACCTTTTAGGTGGAACAGTACTCAGAAAAACCTTTGGTATTCTATAGAGATGACCCCCCAAAGTAACAATGACACTACGGGGTCGAGACTCATAAAAAGCATGGTGCTTCCACATATATGGTTGGCCCAAGAGATCTTCATAGAAATCCAATGGGGCAACATCACATAATACCTCATCCTTGAAGGGCTGGATGATGTATGACAATCGACATTGTTGGCTGACACAAAGATCTCTTCCTTGGAAAATCCACCCAATGTTTTATGGTTGCAGGTGTGGTGTTGTCGACCATCCCAACTGTTTGACGACCTTTGCTGAGATGAGGTTCTTCTAGGTTCCATTATCAACAATAAAATGTAGCGGGGTCCCCTTCACCCACATCTGTGAGTGAAAATGGCGCTTCCCCTCTTCGGTACATGTTGGTTCTTCTGGTTGAATTGTTGTGGTTGGGACAATAGCAGTGGGTTCTATGTCAATGATCTATCCTTTACCAGTATTTTCATAATCAAATTCTGAATCAGTGTTCCACTCCTTGTCTTTGATCTCGACCACCAATGATTGTTTTGAGCGACATTCATCGGTGTTGTGCTAGGGGATTTTGTGGAAATCACACCTTTTTACGGTGTCCTTCTTTGTCTTCCTGTGACCCTTCTTTTCCCGTGTCTTGGATTGGTTTTCAGGAGACTGTTTGTTAGGGCTGTCTTTTTCATACTTTGGTTGTTGAAGATTTGTAGACCTGAATTCTCATTTGTTCTGGTGCTTAAATTTCTGCTCAATTTTAACAGCATATTGATAAGCAACACCGAGTGATGAGATGTCCATAAAATCCATTTCAGTCTAGATGTATCTATGTAGAGCCCCATGGTATTTCAGAACCAAATGTTGCTTGGAGTTTTTGATACCCAGCTTGGTGCGCAAGGTATGGAAGTTATTGGTGAACTGCAGAACTGCTTGGCCCCTTGTTGTTGGGGAAAAAAACCCTACGGACTAGCAAATAGAGTTCAGACTTTTCATGCAGATATGACCAAATAGAAATTACTTTCTACCTTCATCCCTAGATTTAAATCCCCTTTTCTTAGTAAGTGCATGGAAAGATCAACCTACCTCATTACCGACGTTTGATGTTGATCCTCCATTGTGCTTGATTACTTGTTCGCAATACTCCTTCCAAAGTTGACCTGCATTCAAGACGAGCAACAACTATGCATGCATACTACTTATATACTAATGGGTTAGAAATCAAACATATACTGATCAAACTATAAACAGTTCATGAATTGGGACAGGAAAATCATTTTCTTTATTACTTTGAATGAGTCAACTTACAAAAGTTGAGACCGGCCACCGCTCCTTGAACTTGATCCTAGGCTCCTCTTCTTTTGTCCTTCAACTGATTTGCTTTGAATCTCCTTTGTCATAAGGAAAGGATAAAGGGTTGGGACAATGGGAATACGTAAATGGGAAGAGTTTCCTTGCTATACTTTTCCCATTCCAAATGGTACCCCTATGCCTTCTTTTATAAGCTAGAAGGAGCTAGGTATTTGGACGAACCCTCGGCCATGCATGGTCGGGAGTTTCAGTTAACTCACCCATAGCTTTTTGTTTCGTCGACAACTTTCCTTTTTTCATGCTTTTGTCGGTCCACGAGGGTTGTTTTGGGTCAGCCAGCATGTACACGCATGTAGTCATGGGTTAGGGCATGTGGGCCTTTATACAAGAGGATTTTCAAAGAGTTATTCAGCAGTGTTTTTGGAAAAGAAAGGATATGAGTTGGCCTGATGCCAGGTAAGCATGTGTGGTGCAATTTAGGGTTATAATAGATGCCCCCAAATGTGTGAAGTCAGAAGAGCATCTGATGGTCGAAATACATTACGAATCTTTATTGATGTGTTGAACAATTGAGCCCAAGGATCAGGAACAAGGAGGTGTCATCTGCAAAATAACAAATGTCTCACCGAGGCAGGCATACCCATGCTCAGGATAAAATAGAACCATGGCTACTAATCAAATACATTGTAGATTCATGTCAAATAACTATAAAGAGTAGTTGTGAACAATACACAGTGGAGCTACATCTCGAAATCAGAAAGATATACATATAGAGTATCCATCTTCCAAAAGTTGATTCGGCCTGATGGCTGGAGATGAGATCTTCAGAGCTCGAGAAACAACTTCAAAATCTTCAAAACTTGGGTAGGAGTGTAATATGAGTGTATGACTGCACTACCTAGAGGTCTACGATGGCTCGTCGATCATGGACTTGATAATATTGATGATCGGATTGAAGGCTTCAGTGATTTCAAACAAGGACTTGATTGGATGTGCAGAATGGTCGGGTATGTGGATAAGAGACATATTGCAGAGGGGCCGAATCAGGCTTAGTGATAAACTTCCCTTAGAAAATAGCATGACAAATGATGAGACTTAGGCAGCATGTATGTTAATCATAAGTCTACAAAGCAGGAGGCAATGCAAACTCTCCATATGTTTGGAAGAATAACCAAATGGTGGAGGACACAACTCTATGTAGCGAGAAAAGATTCCTAAGGTCATACTACATCCCATAGTCTGATGAACAAATGGGCATATGTGCTTTATCCAAGGGAAACTCATTTTGTTGCCAATAAAGAAAATACTTTTCCCCTCCTCTTTTTGGGGTATATTTTATTTTTTTGTTCTTTTCAATAATTGTGAAAAAAGAATAAAGGAATATTACGTTACAATGGAGGAATGAGTATTGAAAACATACAAGTTCAAGGCACAAGGACAAGATTGATGTTCTAGTAAAATGATACTCGGTAAAAATCCTCTGGCGGCCAAAGGTGTTAAGACACAGAAGCAAACTGTCACAAGGCTAGTGTATAAGGTGTGCAAATGCAGTTAATAAAACACACAATGGTAACGTCCTTTGATGTAAGTTTAACGAGCCCAGAGAAGGTAAGCTTGGTGGTTTTTCATATTTAGAGAGTCTAAAAAAACATAAAAGGAGACTCCATTGGGGTACCTCTTAGGAAGATAGTCTAGTCGGTTTGAAAAAGGGTAAACTAGCACCGATTAGACATCGATTCAAAACCATTTTACCGAGTGTGACAAGGACAAGATCACTCAGCCATTTTTTCATTTTTAAGGAGTCTGAAAAAAGCTTAACTATGGACTCCTTCAGGAATATTCTTCTGGACCGATTTAACGAGAGTGAAAGAATAAGGTCACTCGGTGGTCTTTTCAATTTTAGGGAGTCTGAAAAGAGATTAACTATGGACTTCGTGGGGGTTTCTTTTTCGTAAGTTTAGTCCCTCGGGCCCGAAAAAGGGATAAAATTATACCTCAGAGTACTCTTCTAAAGAATGGAAGTTCCATAGAGTATACCTTTGTTCGCACAGTTGACCGTCCGGACCGAAAAATGGGTAAACTACCGCCGGACATACATGACTTCAAATTTCAGTTTAACGAGCGTGAAAGGCCACAAGATCGCTCGACAATCTTTTCATGTTTAAAGGGTCTAAAAAGGGCTTAAAAGGAGACCTGTTAGTTTTTTGGGAGTCCTGAGGGTGAGATCAAGAGCGAATAAGAATCATGCAAATGAGGCTCAAACTCGTATTCAGGAAAGACTATAAGGACTCTCGAGCCTACAGTGTGTTAGAGACGGCATGGACACCATAATGCAACTAGGACCTACCTAGGGCATCCATGTTCTGGTAAGCTCTACCGCCAAGTTGTGACACTTCTAAAGAATATACGATGGTTCCGTGTCACAACCTGATGGGATCGATCCTATGGCAGAGGAAAAAGACAACGGGACACAAAAGTCGAGGTAGTAACCTAACCTATATGCTCAAGTTGATTCTTGAAAAAAAATTCATGGACCATCAAAATTTTCTCAAAACTCAAAAATTGTGTCCCAATACTCGATCAAATCCCTCCCATATAACTCCTAAATCACTCTAAATGGTTTTTGGTATAAAGAAATTGATAAGGGAGGCCAAAAAAGTGACAAAAAGAGGCCAAAAAGTCTATAAATAGAAGTTGGCAGCTCATTATCACCATTGTTGATTTGGAAATTGACTCTGGAGCCAAAAGACCCTCTTTGCTAAAAATGATGATTCCGGGAGATACAGTGGACGAAATGAACTTCCGCTTAGACCAAGTAAGTAAAAACTCCCCTATCTAGCTATTCAATTCTTTAATTTTGCATTTTATTTCATTTTTTGGGTGGGCGTCGACCTTTGAAAGGTTGGCCCTAGGTCCACGTGGGCTGTCTCTGGATAGGCTGCATGTACACTCAGGTAGAGTAAATTCTGCCCGCATGTACATGCGACTGTCACCTCTACAACCCACATTGACCCCCTTTTATAACAAAAAAGAACTAAACAACCTTTACTAAACCTCATGAAATTTGTTGTGTTGGCAGGATGTATGTCCACTGGAGGGAAAGGGAGCATGAATCAATCAGTGAGTTGGTTGCGGGAGATCTGAATGTCATGGCCGCGTTGATGCAATGTGGTTTACTTAAGTTCTTCCTGTGTCCATTTATGTGAGTGCAACTAAGGCTACTGAATGCCTTGATTGACTATTGGCACCCTGATGCAAAGGCCTTCATGCTAGAGGGGCAATCATTGGTGCCCAACACCGAGGATATCTATTTTTTGGCTGGCCTCTCAAGGAGAGGGGAACTAGTCAATTTTAGGATGTTTCCAGTGGGGTCGCTTAATATAGAAGACTTGATAGCCCTGCACTGTGAGGTTGGGACTAACCATTTGAGCTCCCAGGTGCCCATCAGCAAGATCACTGACCTATCGCTGCAGGCGATATTATTGTTGATTGGGCGGATTACCGGTTCTACAGCCTTGCATCAAGCATTTCGCGCACAAATGAACTGTGTTATCCAATGCTTGAATGTACAGATTTTTGACTGGAGTACCACACTACTGGAGTGTATGAAGAGGCAATTGACAGATTGCCGACAACGGACACAGAGGAACTTTGGATTCGGTACGATTTTGTGTTCATTTTTCTTTGAGAGCGTTTCGAGCTTTAGTCTTCGAGAAGTAGTACGAGGACATCAGGCCTCTTTTCTTGCTATATGTAGATGGGCAGTATTACTGCCACGACAGGGTGGTGGAAGGACCAATGAATCCTTCGATGATGACTTTTTTGCATGGCTGTCATAGTAGATCCCTGTGATCGAGGACTACCCATATGCAAGGATAGACTTTTCTAGAGATCCTGAGATACTCGTGCCTCCTGGTGAGGAACGAGGGGAGATGGGTAAGTCTCCACCTTTGTAGTTTTTTTTTTTGTTTGTATATGTAATTTTTATGTCATTTTTTTATATATATCATTTTTTTTTATATGCTAGAGTATTTGATGGGTATACGTTTTTTTCATGCAAATGTGGGACCTGTGCGACCTGCCGATTATGCATAGAACAAGCGTCATCCTTGGCCATAAGCCGCATTTTCCGCCATCGGGGGAACAACAGTAGCAGGGAACCTCCCAGTCGGGGAGGCTGAGAGGGTCCTTAGACGAGTTGCGCATAACTTCACTGCACTCACTCGCACAGTCCCGATGGAAAAGATAGAGGACCTGCCGCCATCCATGCAGCCTCATGTAGTGGGGGCACCTCGGACGTGGGTCTGATTGTTTAGGCGTTTAGCCCATGCTGTGGACTATTATAACAGGGCCCATAGGCCCTGAACCTATTTAGACTTTTTACGTGCCATGAGCACTACTTGTATATATTTTTTGAGGGCATAATCCCTGTGACTCATTATTAGTCCCATTTTTTAGGCGCTTGCATCCATCTATGTACTCTGGTTATTTTATGATGTTATATATATATTTTTGATCTTTTGTGTCTTATGGATCACGTGTGCAAAAATGTATTTACATGCTTATGTCAATGTTCTTTCATATGTGTGCAATATGCCAATCTAAAATTTGATTAGCTAGAGTATTTGTAATTTGGTTTAATCTCCTAGGAACATGAAAATATGTAATATAATCAAAGTTTCGTTCTAAGAAATATACCCTAAGGAATCATCGGTGTAAGGCTGGATCATGAACCCGATATACTCTATTTAGCTGAGACACAATTAGTTGAGCATCGAGATAGACCCGCAGATGAGAGATACCCAATGACAAGGCATCATGAAGCAACTCAATAGATGCACTATACTCGGTGACATTATTTGTGGTGTCACCTAAGCGTATACCTTCGAAAGATAACAATTGGCCCTGAGGTGTAAAGATTACCCAAGTTGTGGAGGCAAGCCTCCAAGTGTGCCGACTAGCACCGTCTGCATACCCAACAAGCACCTCGAAATCACTTGACATCTACCATATTAATGAAAGATAACATCAATGACACATCCATAACACTTAAAAGAAACTAAAAAGTAATAGTACAAAGACTATACATATGTTACAAAAAGTTATCCACAGTGACCTACCTATGAGTAATACTTCTTGAGGTAGAGCCCATTTCTAGGCTCTGCCAAAGCATTCCCTTCAAAATCAACCAAACAATAAGCGGTCTTTTTTAATACCTCTTTTATGATGAAGGGTCCAAACCACATGGGTTTGAATTTTCCTGCCCCCAGGGGGTCCTTATCTTGGTCATAGACTAGGACAAGGTCACCTTCAGAGAAAATCCAAGGACGAACATACCTATAATACTAACACTTGACCTTTTGTTTGTGAGCCTCATTGGCTAGGGCCGCATCACGACGCTACTCATTGAGCTACTCAAAGTGTACTAACTGTTCTTCAAGTGGAGAAGTGTCTGGCAATAATTGTACTCCCAATTTTAGAGATGGGATCTGACATTTGATGGGCAAGACTGCTTCCATCCCATAAACAAGTTGAAAAGGTGAGAAACTGGTTGCAGTCTTAACAGATGTTCAGTAAGCCCATAATGTCGAGTATAACATCAAATGCCAATTTGACTTGGCTGAGTTGATAGTTCACTGTAGAATAGTATTAAGAGTTTTGTTTACATCTTCCACCTACCCATTGTCTTGGGGGTAGTAGGGTGATGAATTCTCTTTCCGTAACCCAAGCTTTGATGTTAATTCGGTCATTATTTGGTTCTGAAAGTGACTGCCATGGTCAGTAACAATCTCTCTCAGGATGTCGAACCTTGCTATGATTTGGTTGAATAAAAAGAGAGTTGCGGTCTCTCCATCATCTTTAAACATTGGCATAGCTTCGACCCACTTAGTGAAGTAGTCTATAGCTACGATGATATAGCGGTGCCCCCTTGCTGACGGGGGGTTGCAAGTAGTGTAATCAATCCCCCACTTGGTGAAGGGACCAACTGTGATGATAGGAAACATAGGAGCGGGATGTGCCCTCATCTTCCGAGAGAAGACTTGGCATGGATGACACTTCTTGACCGATTCTATACAATCTTTGATAAGTGTCGGCCAGAAGAAACTTGCTCGTAGAATCTTTTGGGCTGTTGCCAACCCAGAAAAATGACCGCCACAAGCTCCAGTATGG
Source organism: Picea engelmannii (assembly GCA_009831015.1). Lineage (NCBI taxonomy): Eukaryota > Viridiplantae > Streptophyta > Pinopsida > Pinales > Pinaceae > Picea > Picea engelmannii. The sequence goes on along the minus strand of ML776967.1, from coordinate 3,326,266 downwards.
AAATCGTTGAGCACGATGACTGCCTCCTCATGTGTGAGACATTGACGTAAGATGCAGTCTACACCTCTCTGGTACAACGTATCATTGAGTATGAGATAATTATTAGCCTGATGGCATATACGCCGACGCTCATCATGAGAAGCAGAAGTGGGGAACTTCAAAGTCTGGAGATAGATAAGTATATCTCCATACTAGGGATCTGAAGATGTGATCAAAAACATATCTCCCCGAATAGGTGATTCTTCATGCACAACGTCACCTGACTCAACTGGAAGTTCTGAAATAAGCTCTGCGAAGACCAATGACTTTTTGGACTTTGTTGAAATGAAGTCTAAGTCAAATTCCTAGAGGATGACTATCCATCCACAAATTTTTCTGCCTATAACCTGTCGTGTCAACATGTACTAGAATGGATTTAGGATAGCAATGATGGTGGTCTTGCGAAATAGAACATAATGATGGAACCGTTGAACAGCATGAACTTCTTCCAACGCAAGTTTTTTGATATGAGAATAATTGAGTTTTGTTCCTATGAGGCCTTGGCTCAAGTAATAGATCATGTATTCTGAGAACAAATCATCTTCATGAACTAAAACCATGCCAATGGTTGACTCTGCGGCAGCCAGATATAATAAGAAATATTTGTTATAGTTAGGTGGTCGTAGCAGAGGTGCAGTTGTGAGGGCGTGTTTTAATGCATCGAAAGAGCATTGAGTGGCTTCATCCCAGTAAAAATGAACGTCTTTCTTCAGTAAGTGCATAAAGCCCTTGGTGATTTCAGCATAGTTGGCGATGAAGCGTCGTAAAAAGTTCGCCTTGCCTTGTAGACTCTGAAGTTGAAGGATTGTGCATGGGGGGGGGCAACTGGATTATTTCCTCCACCTTGAGAGGATCGACCATGATCCTTTTTGTTGATACAATGAAACCTAACAAACATCCTAACATTACGCAAAAGTTGCACTTGTTTGGATTCAAGTGAATTCTAAAGTAGTGACAGCGTTCGAAGACGAATCTAAGGTGTGTGGGATGATCCATTCTCTTGCAAGATCGGGATGCTAAATCATCTAGGCAGGCCTCAAATATATGCTTGAGGTCATGAAAAGAAAAATATATGGCCCACTGGAATGTGGCTCCAACATTTTTAAGGCCAAAAGGCATCTTATGATATGCGAATGTACCCCACGGACAAATGAATTCCATTTTGTGTTGGTCCTCGAGTTTGATTTGGATTTGATTATATCCTGAAAAATTGTCCATGAAAGAAAAGGCTTCGCAACCAGCACATTCATCAATGATCTGGTCAATGAATGGTGTTGGGAAATTATCTTTGGGACATGCCTTGTTCAAATCATGGAAATCAGTACATACATGAATCGTGCCTTGTTTTTTATTGACCAGCACAGGATTTGACACCCATTGAGTCAAATGGATAAGATAGATAAAACCTGCCTTTAGCAATTTCTCAACCTTAATCTTGATGGTTGTTGCTTTCTTGGGATTAACTGGACAAATCTTCTGTCGAAAAGTCTTGGCATTAGGATACATTGTGATTTCATGTTCAACTATTTTTGGATCGATACCTAGCATTTCCTCATAAGACCAGGCAAAAATGTCACGGAATTCTTTGAAAAGATCCATGTAGATTTGAATCTTTTCAGGGGAGCAATCTGCTCTGACGAAGACGTTCTCCACAATGCTAGGGTTTCGGGAGATGTTGATTGGTATATTTTCAGTGATATTTTCCATATTGCCCTCAGTATAAATTTCATGTGTAGCTAAGATATTAATAGGACATGGTTGATCTCCTGTCATGGTCATGGTGAATTCTCCTGCTTCAATTCAGATTAACTCTGGGAGAAAATATGATCTGTGATGAATATCTTCCCAAGGTTTGTCCAAACTAGTCATTACTTCGATTATTTCTTCATTAGAAGGCAAGACTAAGTCTAACGAATCGACGTTAGCGAGAGAACCCTGAGCCCAAATAGGCTCTAGAAGTGGATCTAACTCTTGTGTAGAATTCGGATCAGTGTTAGCTGAAGCTTGCTGGACTAAAGAGTATGCTACTTCAGAGACAGACAAGGGTATGGACATGCCTGGGTTCCCTATCTCATCCATCGTGGATGATGGGGAAGGAATAATCCATGGATCCTCGAAATAAGTCGTGCAAAACGACGAAGCTTGAAAAATCTCAACCTTATGTTGATTAGATATAAATTTGATATCACCGTGAGGAGGTGGGTAATCAAAGGTACCCATCAAGGATGGGCACAAACCAACTCCTACGTTGATGACACCTGGTTGAGGATTATCAATCATCGGGACCATGGATGCCCCCAAAGCTGGGTCAGGTCTAAAGGAAGACAATTGATCAATGGTCACTATTCGACCCTCATGTGGAAACAACAAGACCCAGAAAACTGTAGCAACCACAACTTGCATAGCATAATTCCAACTCCATCCTAACAAGAGGTTATAGTTGAGGGGTGCATCGACTACCTCTACCACGACACACATGGTCTTCCCTCCTAATTGCATGGGGAAAGAAGGAACGATGCCATGTGGTCGGAACAAATGACCGTCGAAAGCAGTGAGGAGAGTAGGTGATGGAGACAAAACGGGTCGTCCAATGGCCTTCCAACATGCCAATGACATAACGCATGTCGAGGCACCCTTGTCGACCACCATGCAGAAGATATTTCGAGTAAAATTTTCGTGGGGTAAGCCACTACTATCTGAAACACTATGTGGTAAGGTAGATGAGGTTTTAATTTGGTTGTATATAACATGATGGTACCCGGATTACAAGTCTTAGTAGAGACCAATGAAGTTAACAAGGCTTTCCTCTGAGAATCGCAACTTTGGAGGACCTCCAAAGCATACATCGCATAAGGGGTTTGTGATAAATCTTCCACCACAGAGTAGTTCTGGGAAGCCCTTGCGTTTGGGTTATGAGAATCCTTTTTAAAGGAACCTTTTGGAATGTGTGTCATTGTTTCTCCCAACATCTTCTCAATATGTAGAGGAAGAGATGGGAGATCAGCTTCTTTACCCTTCTCAGAAGTGCTTGGTTTACTATAATCTTTCTCTCTAGTCGATATGAAAGCATCACCCCTAACCATATATACGTTTGCGGATGAGGGGTTGTTCGGAGGTGGGAAGTTTTCTTGTCTGCCCCCTTTCATACTTCCAGAGGCTTGAGTTATATTTTTCTCATGTTGAAATGGATTAGTCAACACCGCCTGCTATTGCTGCGTGACAAATGTTTGGGCCTCTGCAAGCCGAGGAAACAAATGGGTTGGGTGGTCTTCCATGCACAAGTTGCAAGGATATCTCTTCTTTTGTTTTTCAGTGTTTTCCCCATCAACATTATCGTTGGGATTTTTATCCCTCTTACCCTTCTTTCATTGTTTCTTCTTCCCTTCAGGTTGTTGGGTGGCCTTTGGGTTAGTCAACTGCACAGTGTGTACTTCCAACATTTTGGTAGGGGGAGCAGCCAAAGAAGTAGTTTGGATGGCCGCTATGTGTTGTATGCATAACTGCTGCAACTGCTTTGTCAATTGCTCAACGGGCTTGGTTTGTGCTAAACCGACAATACCATCATCATGTGGTCCATCTCTCTATCTAGTTTTATCCAGTATTGAATGTGGCACATCTGGAAAGATGTTGTATAATAAACCGGACTGAGAATAGATGAGGTCAAACTGTTGAGCCCTCATGATGGCGTCTTCTTCAAAGAAATCTCCTGACATCGCAATGTCTTTGGATAACTGTGGGACCAAAGAATTAAGGAACCACTCAAGCAGGAATGCTCGTGGAACTGGTACCCTGATTAAACTCTTCCGACATCTCCATTCTTGGATGTGATCAGAGATATGGTCCGTTGTTGTCTGTTCAAAATTAGCGAGCAGCTCTATGCCAACATCGTATCTCACAGGTAAGTGGAAATGGTTAAGGAAGGCCATCGCTAGTTTTCCAAAAGAAGAGTATCTTGAGCGATCACGCTCAATGTACCATTTCACGACACTCCCAATGAGAGTACGTTGAAACAATCACAACTGTACGTCGTCATATTTCAAAGAGTTAGATGAGCAACAAAGATGAAAGGTAGTCACATGATCTCCTGGATCTTCATTAGGCTTGGCTTCGAACTTTGGAATGTTTGGAGGAAACTTTGTCTGCATAGGAGGCCAACGTGGATCATGACAAATAAGGTCATTCAACAACCTTGTCAAATCTGGAAAGTGTAAAGTCGCTAGGAATGGTAGTTTGGGTTGTTGTTGATAACCTGGGAAAAAGGGACCTGGAGTTTGACTGGCACCAGGTTGCCAGGAAAAGTTTGGTTGCTGGCCTGGATTCTGGTAGAAACCATGGCCCTGGCCAGTGTAAGGATTTTGCATATGTGGAGACATCATCAGCTGATTTCCCAAATAGAACATAGATTGTTGGGCATTCATTGTATTCAAAGGACTTTGGGAAGGATTACCCCATACTGATCCCGTGGGGATAATGTCGTTGGGAAAAATACCCTACGGACTAGCAAACTAGGTTCAAACTTTCATGCATATTTTGACCGTAAAGAAATTACTTTTTAACCTATCACCCAAAACGTAAACCCCTCTTTCACAATACATGCATGGAAAGGAACTACTAACCTTTTTACTGATGTTTGGTGTAGATCCTCCATTGTGCTTTGCCTGCTTGCTTGCGCTGCTCCTTCCAAAGATAATCCTGCAATCAAGACAAACCACTACGCATACATGCTACTTTTCTACTTGAGGGTTAGAAATTAAGCATAAATTCAAACCATAGATAACTCATGCATTGGGATGGGAAAAGTATTCTCTTATTATTTTCAAAATGAATCAACTTACAATCAAAGTCGAGACCGGCCACGGCTCCTTGATCCTGATCCTGGGCTCCTCCTCTTCTGTCCTCCAACTGCTTTGCATTAATTCTCCTTTGGCTTGAGGAAAGGCTAAAGGGTTGGGACAATGGATTTGACAAATGGGAAGAGTTTCTTCGCTATAATTTTCCCCTTCCAAATGGTACCCCTACCCCTTCTTTTATAAGCTATAAGGATCTAGGGTTTTGGATGAACTCTTGGCCATGCATGGCCGGGAGTTTTAGTTAACTGACCCATAGCTTTTTGTCTCGTCGGCAACTTTCCTATTTTTGTGTTTTGTTACGTAAATGTAGGTTGTATTAGGCCTGCCATCATTCACACGCGTGCAGTAATGTGTTAGGGCATGTGGGCCTTGACCCAAGAGGATTTTCAAAGAGGTTTTTCAGCAGATGTTTTGGAAATGAAAGGATATGAATTGGCCTGATGCCAGGTAAGCATGTGTGGTGAAATTTAGGGTTATAACAGATGCCCCCTAATGTGTGAGGTCAGAAGAGCATCTGATGGCCAAAATACATTACCAATATTTTACCAATCTGTACTGATATGCTGAATGGTGAGCCCAAGAATCAGGAATCAGGAGGTGTCATCTACAAAATAACAAATGTCTCATCGAGGCGGGCATACCTATGCTCGGGATAAAATAGAACCATGGCTACCAATCAAATACACTGTAGATCCATGTCAAATAACTATAAAGAGTAGCCGTGAATAATTCACAGCGGATATACATATCGAAATCCAAAAGATATACATATAGAGTATCCATCTCCCAGAAGCTGATTCGGCCTGATGGATGTACTTCAGAGCTCGAGAAACAACTTCAAAATCTTCTAAAACTCGGGTAGGAGTGTAATATGAGTGTACGACTGCACTACCCAGAGGTCTTCGACAGCTCGTCGGTTATGGACTTGATAATCTTGATGATCGGACTGAAGGCTTCATTGATTTCGAACAAAGACTTGATTGGACGTTCAAGATGGTCAGGTATGTGGACAAGAGATATATTGTAGAGGGGATGACTTAGGCTTAGTGACAAACTTCCCTTGGATAATAGCACGACAAGTGATAAGACTCAGGTAGCATATCTGTTAATTATAAGTCTACGAAGCAGGAGGCAACGCAAACTCTCCATATGTCTGGAAGAGTAACCAAACGGTGGAGGACACAACTCTATATAGTGAGAAAAATATTCCTAAGGTCGTACTACATCCCAAATTCTGATGATCAAACGGACAGATGTGCTTCATCCAAGGGCGACTCATTATGCTGCCAATAAAGAAAATACTTTTACCATCCTCTTTTTGAGGTATATTTGATTTTTTTGTTCTTTTTGATAATTTGTGAAAGAATAAATGAATATTATGTTACAATGGAGGAACGAGTACTGGAAACATACAAGATCAAGGCATGAAGACAAGACCGATGTTATGGTAAAATGATACTCAGGAAAAATCCTCCAGTGGCCAAAGGTGTTAAGACGCAGAAGCAAACTGTTACGAGGCTGATGGGTAAGGTATGCAAATGTGGTTGATAGAACACACAATGGTAACGTCCTTCGATGTAAGTTTAACGAGCCCAGAGAAGGTAAGCTCGGTGGTTTTTCATATTTAGAGAGTCTGAAAAAGCATAAAAGGAGACTCCACTGGGGTACCTTTTTCGACAATAGTCTATTCGGTTCAAAAAAGGGATAAACTAGCACCGAGTAGACGCCAATTCAAAACCATTTTAACGAGTGTCACAAGGACAAGATCACTCTGCTATTTCTTCACTTTTAAGGAGTCTGAAAAAAGATTAACTATGGACTCTGTTAGGAATGTTCTTCTGGACCATTTTAACGAGTGTGAAAGAATAAGGTCACTCGACGATCTTTTCAATTTTAGGGAGTCTTAAAAGAGCTTAACTATGGACTCCGTGGGGGGTTTCTTTTTCGAAAATTTAGTCCCTCTGGCCCGAAAAAGGAATAAAATTATACCTGAGGAAACTCTTCTAAAGAATGAGAATTCAATAGAGTATTCCTTTGTTCGTACAATTGACTTTCTAGACCAAAAAAGGGGTAAACTACTGTCGGACAGACGTGACTTCAAATTTCAGTTTAACGAGCGTGAAAGGTCACAAGATCGTTCGACAATCTTTTCATTTTTAGAGGGTCTAAAAAGGGCTTAAAAGGAGACCCGTTATGTTTTGGGAGTCCAGAGGGTAAGACAAAGAGTGAAAAAGACCCATGCAAATGAGGCTCAAACTCGTATTCAGGAAAGACTATAAAGACTCCCGAGCCTACAGTGTTGTTAGAAATGGCATGGACACCATAATGCAACCAGGACCTACCTAGGGAATCCATGTTTTGGTAAGCTCTACCACCAAGTCGTGACACTTCTATAACAGATATGATAGTTCCGTGTCACAACCATATGGGATCGATCCTATATCATAAGAAAAAGGCATCGAGATGCAAAAGTTGGGGTGATAGCCTAACCTATATGCCCAAGTTGATTTTTGAAAAAATAACTTTTTTTATGGACCGTCAATATTTTTTCGAAACTCAAAAAAAAATTGTCCCAAAACCTGATCAAATTCTTCCCAAATAACTCCTGGATCACTCAAAATGGTTTTTGATATAAAGAAATTGATAAGGGGAGCCAAAAAAGTGACAAAAAGAGGCCAAAAAGTCTATAAATAGAGGCTGGCAGCTCATTATCACCATTGTTGATTTGAAAATTGACTCTGGAGCCAAAATACCCCCTTTTCCAAAGATCGTGATTCCGGGAGCTATAGTGGATGAAACGGACTTCTGCTTGGACCAAGTAAGTACAAACTCTCTTATCTAGCTATTCAATACTTCCATTTTACCATTTAGTTTATTTTTGGGGTGGGCGTCGACCTCAAAAAGGTCATCCCTAGGTACACGCGAGATGTCTAGAGACAGCCCGCGGGTACACACGTGTTGTCCAGAGACAGCCCGCGGGTACACGCATGTAGAGCAAAGCCTGCACGGATGTACACGTGACTGTCACCTCTACAGGCCGCATGTACCCCCCCCCCCCANTGAAAAAGAAAATGTAAAAAAGTATTGACCCTCTACCTTGTTATGTTGGCAGGATGTATGTCTAGTGGAGGGAAAGGGAGCATGAGGCCGCCAATGAGTTAGTGGCTGCAGATCCGAATGTTGTGGCCGTACTGATGCAGTGCAGTTTGTTGAAATTCTTTTTATGTCTGTTCATGCACGCGCAACCAAGGCTACTGAATGCCTTGGTTGATTACTGACACCCTAATGCATAGGCGTTCATGCTAGAGGGGCAATCCTTGGTGCCCACCACTAAGGATATTTACTTTCTGACTGGCCTCTCAAGGAGAGGGGAACCAGTCAACTTTCATACTTTTCCTGCGGGGCCGAGCAAGGTCTTGGAGCTAATAGATGAGTACTGTGAGGCTGGGACCGATCATAGAGGTTCCTCGGTACCTGTTAGCAAGATTACCAACCTTGCACTACAGACTATCCTATTTCTTATTGGGTGGATTACCGGCTCAGCAGTCGTGCATCAGGCTTCGCGTACATAGATGAACTGTGCTATCTAGTGCATGAATGCAATTTTTTTTTATTGGAGTACCACACTGTTGGAATGTATGAAGAGGCAATTGACAGATTGCTGACAGTGGACACATAGGAACTTTGGGTTTGGGACCATCCTGTGTTCGTTCTTTTTCGAGAGAGTTCCGTGCTTTAGTCCTCGGCTGATAGTACAAGGACATCTAGCCACTTTCCCCACAGTATGCAGATGGGCAGTGTTACTGTCGCGAAAAGGTTGTGGAAGGACCGTGGAGGCCTTCAACGATGAATTTTTTTCTTGGTTGTCACGACAGATCCCTGCTATAGAGGACTACCCATATGTGGGGATCGACTTCTCTAGAGATCCAGAGATACCAGTGCCTCCTGGTGAGGAGCAAGGGGAGATGGGTAAGTCTCCACCTATATAGTTTTTTTGTTTGCATATGTAATTTTTATGTCTTTTTTGATATATATATCATTTTTGTATGCTAGAGTATTTGATGGGTGAACATTTATTGGATGCAGATGTGGGGCCCATGCGACCTGTCGACTATGCACGGAATAGGCGTTGCCCACGGCTAGAAGCCGCAGCTATCGCCGCTGGAGGAGAAGCAGTAGCGGGGAACCTCCCCGCAGGCGAGGCCAAGAGAGTTCTTAGGCGAATTGAGTGGAACTTCACTGTGCTCACTCGCAAAGTCCCCATGGCAAAGATAGAGGACCTGCCGCCGTCCATGCAGACTCATGTTGTGGGGGCACCTCGGACATGGGTCCAATTGTTTAGGCATTTGTCCCGCACTGTAGATGATTATAATAGGGCCCATAGGCCCTGAATAGACTTTAGACTTTTTATGTGCCATGAGCACCTTGTTGTATATATTTTTTGAGGGCATAAGCCCGGTGACTCGTTACTATTCCCAATTTTTAGGCTCTTGCGTCCATCTATATACTCTGAGGATTTTATGATGTTTATATATGGTTTTTATCTCTTTTTGTATCTTATGTATTATGTGTGAAAAAATGTATTTACATGTTTATGTCCATGATCTTTTTATATGTGGGAAAGATGCCAATCTAAAATATGATTAGCTAGAGTATCTTTGATTCGATTTAATCTCCTAGGAACATGAAAATATGTAATATAATCAAAGTTGTGTTCTAAGAGACATACCCTAAGGAATCATCAGTGTAAAGTTGGATCATGAACCCGGTATATTTTGTTTAGTTGCGACACAACCAGTCGAGTGTCTAGATAGACCTAGAGGTGAGAGATACCCAATGATAATGCGTCATGAAGCAACTCAATAACTTCACTATACTCGACAACATTATTTGTGGTGTCACCCAAGCATATACCTCCAGAAGATAACAACTGACCCTGTGGTGTAAATATTACCCAAGCTGTGGAGGCAAGCCTCCGCATGTGTCGACTAGCATCGTCCGCATACCCAACGAACACCTCGGACTCACTTGACATCTGCCATATTGATGAAAGATAACATCAATGACATGTCCATAACACCTTTTAAAAGAAATGTAAAAAAGTAATAGTACAAAGACTATACATATGTTACAAAAAGTTACCCACAGTGACCTGTCTACGAGTAATACTTCTTGAGGTAGAGCCCATTTCTAGGCTCCACCAAAGCATTCCCTTCAAAATCAACCAAACGATAAGCACCCTTTTTTAATACCTCTTTAATAATGAAGGGTCTGAACCACATGGGTTTAAACTTTCCTGCCCCCAGGGGGTCCTTATTTTGGTCATAGACCAGGACAAGGTCACCCTCAGAAAAAATCTGAGGACGAACGGACCTATCATATTGACACTTGACCTTATGTTTATGAGCCTCGTTGGCCAGGGCTGCATCGTGACGCTACTCATCAATCTACTCAAGGTGTACTAACTGCTCTTCAAGTGGAGAAGTGTCTGGCAATAACTGTACTGCCAATTTCAGAGATGGGATTTGACATTCGATGGGCAAGACTGCCTCCAGCCCATAAACGAGTTGGAAAGGTGAGAAACTGGTTGCAGTCTTAATAGATGTTCGGTAAGGCCATAATGTCGAGTATAACATCAAATGCCAATTTGACTTGGCTGAGTTGATAGTTCGTTGTAGAATAGTATTAAGAGTTTTGTTTACAGCTTCCACTTGCCCATTGGCTTGGGGGTAGTAAGGTGATGAATGTTCTTGTTGTAACCCAAGCTTTGACGTTAACTCGGTCATCATTTGATTCTGAAAGTGACTTCCATGGTCAGTGACAATCTCTCTCGGGACGTCGAACCTTGCTATAATTTGGTTGAATAAGAAGAGAGTTGCAGTCTCTCCATCATCTTTAAACGTCGGCATAGCTTCGCCCACTTAGTGAAGTAGTCGACAAATACGATGATATAGCGGTGCCCCCTTGCTGATGGGGGTTTGCATGTAGTGTAATCAATCCCCCACTTAGTGAAGCGACCAACTGTGATGACAGGAAACATGGGAGCTATATGTGCCCTCATCTTCCGTGAGAAGATTTGGCACGGATGGCACTTCTTGACCGACTCGATACAATCTTTCATAAGTGTGGGCCAGAAGTAGCCTGCTCATAAAATATTTTGGGTTGTTGCCAACCCAGATAAGTGACCACCACAAGCTCCTATATGACAATCATTGAGCACAATGACGGCTTTCTCATGAGTGAGACATCGACACAAGATGCAGTCTACAGCTCTCCGATACAACGTATCATTGAGTATGAAATAATGCTTAGCCTGATGGCATATCCGTCGATGCTCATCACGAGAATCAGAGGTGGGGCACTTCAAAGTATAGAGATAGATCAATATATCTCCGTACTAGGGGTCTGAAGATTCAATCAAAAACATATCCCCCCGGATAGGTGATTCCTCAGGCACAACGTCACCTGACTCAACCGGAAGTTCCAAAATAAGTTCTGCGAAGACCAATGACTTCTTGGACTTTGCGAAAATGAAGTCTAAGTCAAATTCTTGGAGGATTACCATCCATCTACTTATTTTTCAGTCGATAACTCGTCGTGTCAACATGTACTGGAATGGATTCACGATAGCAACGACGGTGGTCTTGCGAAACAGAACATAGTGACAGAACCATTGAACAGCATGAAATGCTGCCAACGCAAGTTTTTTGAGATGGGAATAATTAAGTTTCGGTCCTACGAGGCCTCCACTCAGGTAATAGATCATGTATTATGAAAATGAATGATCTTCCTGAACTAAAACCATGCCTATGGTTGACTCTGCGGTAGCCAGATATAATAAGAAATATTTGTTATAATTAGGTGGCCGTAGTAGAGGTGCGGTTGTGAGGGCATGTTTTAATGCATCGAAAGAGCGTTGAGAGGCTTCGTCCCAAAAAAAGGGAACATATTTCTTAAGTAAATGCATAAAGACCTTGGTGATTTCGGCATAGTTGGCGATGAAGCGTCGTAAGAACTTTTCCTTGACTTGAAGACTTTGAAGTTGTAAGATTGTGCGTGGGGGGGGAAACTGGATTATCACCTCCACCTTAGGAGGATCCACCATGATCCATGTTGTTGATACGATGAAACCTAACAAATGTCCTAACATGACGCAAAAGCTACACTTGTTGGGATTCAAGCGAATCCTGAAGTAGCGGCAACGTTCAAAGATTAGTCTGAGGTGCGTAGGATGATCCTTTCGCTTGCGAGAGCATGATGCTAAATCATCTAGATAATCCTCGACTATATGTTTGAGGTCATGAAACGCAAAAGACATGGCCCGCTGGAAAGTGGCTCCAGCATTTTTTAGGCCAAAAGGCATCTTACGATAGGTGAATGTACGCCATGGACAAATGAATGTCGTTTTGTGTTGGTCTTCAGGTTTGATTTGGATTTGATTATATCCTAAAAAACCATCCATGAACGAAAAGGATTCACAACTGGCACATTCATCAATAATCTGGTCAATGAATGGGGTTGGAAAATTATCTTTTGGACATGCCTTGCTCAAATCATGGAAATCAGTACATACACGAATCGTGCCTTGTTTTTTATTGACCAGCATGGGGTTTGATACCCATTGAGTCAAATGAATAGGGTAAATGAAGCCTGCCTTGAGAAATTTCTCAACCTCAAGCTTAATGGTTTCTTCTTTCTTAGGATTGACTGGATGAAGTTTTTGTCGAATAGGCTTAGCGTCAGGATATGTTGTGATTTCATGTTCAACTATTTTTGGATCGATACCTGACATTTCCTCATAAGACCAGGCAAAAACGTCGTGGAATTCTTTAAAAATATCCATATAAATTTGAATCTCTTCGGGGGAGCAGTCCGCTCCGACGAAGACATTCTCCACGACGCCAGGGTTTCGGGAGATATTGATAGGTATAGTTTCAGTGATAGTCGCCATATTTTCCTCAGCATAAATTTCCTGTGTAGCTAAGAGGTTAATAGGACATGGCTGATCTCCCATCATGGTGATAGTGAATTATCTTGCCTCGATTCGGCTTAACTTTGAGAGGAAATATGATCTGTGATGAAGATCTTCCCAAGGTTTGTCCGGACTAGTCATCGCTTTGATTATTGCTTCGTCAGAAGGCAATACTAAGTCTAAGGAATCGATGGTAGCGAGATAACCCTGAGCCAAAATAGGCTCAAGAAGTGGATCCAACTCTTGTGCGGGAGTCGGATCAGGGTTAGCTAAAGCTTGTTGGACTAAAGAGTACACTACTTCAGTAGTCGACAAGGGCATGGACATGTCGGAGTGCCCTGTCTCATCCATCGTGGCTGTTGGGGAAGGAAGAATCCACGGATCCTCAAAGTAAGTCGTGCGGAATGACTTAACGTGAAAAATCTCAGCCTTGTGGTGATTCGAGATAAACTTGACATCGTCATGAGGAGGTGGGTAATCGAAGGTACCCATCAAGGATGGGCACAAACCAACTCCTACATTAACGACACCATCTTGAGGATTATCAATCATGGGAATTGTGGATGCCCCCAAAGCTAGGTTAGGTCTAGAGAAGGACAATTGATCGATGGTCACTATCCAACCCTCATGTGGAAACAATAAGACTCGGAAAACTGTAGCAACCACAGCTTGCATAGCATAAGTCCAACTCCGTCCTAACAAGAGATTATAGTCGAGGGGGGCATCGACTACCTCTACTTCGACGCACATGGTCTTCCCTCCTAACTACATAGGGAAAGAAGGAATGATGCCATGTGGTCAGAAAGAATGACCATCGAACGCAGTGAGGAGAGTAGGTGACAGAGACAAAGCGGGCTGGCCAATAGCCTTCCAACATGCTAATGACATAACGCATGTCGAGGCGCCCTCATCGACCATCGTGCCAAAGATATTGCGTGTAAAAAATTTTGTGGGATGAGCCACTACTATCTGAAATGCTACGTGGTAAGGCAGACGAGGTTTTAAGTTGTTTGTATCTAACATGATGGTACCCGGGTTACAAGTCTCAGTAGAGCCTAAAGCAGTTAACAAGGCTTTCCTCTGAGCAGGGTAGCTTTGAAGGACTTCCAAAGTAGACATCGAACAAGGGGTTTGTGATAAATCCTCCACCACAGAGTAATTTTGGGTGGCCCTTGTGTTTAGGTTATGAGAATCTTTCTTAAATGCACCCTTTGGAATGCGTGTCATTGTTTCTCCCAACGTCTTCTCAATCTATAGAGGAAGAGATGGGAGTTCGGCTTCTTTTCCCTTCTCAGAAGTGCTTGGTTTGCTATAGTCGTGCGCTCGTGTTGTTATTAAAGCATCACCCCTAACCATATATACGTTCGCGGATGAGGAATTGTTTGGAGGAGGGTAGGTTTCTTGGCTGCCCCCTTCGGCACTTGTAAAGGCTTGAGTTAAATTTTGACCATGCTGAAAGGGATTAGTCAACATGGCTTGTTGTTGCTGTGTGACAAACTTTTGGGCCTCTACAAGTCGAGGACAAAGATGGGTCGGGTGGTCTTCCACACACAAGTTGCACGGATACCTCGCCTTCCATTTTTTCGTACTACCCTCACCAGTATTATCAGTGGGTTTTTTCTCCCCCTTACTCTTTTTTCGTTGTTTTTTCTTTCCTTCAGGCTATTCGGTGGCCTTTGGGTTAGTCAACTGCATGGAGTGTACTTCTGACGTTTAGGTAGGAGGAGTAGCCAAAGCAATAGTCTGGTTGGCCGTTGAGTGTTGTATAGATAATTGTTGCAATTGTTTTGTCAATTGCTCAGCGGGCTTGGTTTTTGCTGAACCAACAATACCATCGGCATGTGGTCCAGCTCTCTATCTAGTTTTATCCAGTATCGATCGTGGTGCATCTGGCAGGATGTTGTATAATAAACCAGACTGAGAATAGATCAGCTCAAACTGTTGAGCCCTCATGATGGCATCTTCTTCGGAGAAAACCCCAGAAGTTGCGACGTCTTTGGATAATTGTGGGACCAAAGACTTAAGGAACCACTCAAGAAGGAATGCTGGTGGGACTAGTACTTTAATTAGACTCTTCCAGCGTCTCCACTCTCGGATATGATCAGAGATATGGTCCGTTGTTGTCTGTTCGAAATTGGTGAGCAACTCTATGCCAACGTCGTATCTCACAGGTAACTGGAAATGGTTAAGGAAGGTCATCGCCATTTCGCCAAAGGAAGAGTATCTGGAGCGATCGAGCTCAATGTACCATTTCGCGGCACTCCCGATAAGAGTGTGTTGAAACAATCACAGTTGTACGGAGTCATCTTTCAATGAGTTAGATGAACACCAAAGATGGAAGGTAGTCACGTGATCACCTAGATCTTCATTAAGCTTGGCCTCAAACTTTGGAATGTCCGAAGGCAACTTCGTTGGCATAGGAAGCCAACGTGGATCGTGACAAATAGGATCATTTAAAAACCTTGTCAAATCTGGCAAGTGTAAAGTCGCCAGGAATGGTAGTTTGGGTTGCTGCTGATAGCCTGGGAAAAAGGGTCCTAGGGTTTGGCTGGCACCAGGTTGCCAGGAAAAGTTTGGCTGTTGGCCCGGATTCTGGTAGAAACCATGGCCCTGACCAACATAAGTATTTTTCATCTGTGGAGACATCATTGGCTAATTCCCCATAAAGGACATAGGATGTTGGGAATTCATCATGTTTGACGGACTTTGGGAAGGATTACCCCATGCCGGTCCGGATGGGGGAGGCATAGTAGTCTGTCTAGGGTTCCATTGACTGTGGAAAGAATTACCCCAGAAAGACATTCTAGAGGAGGGAACAGATCCTTTTCCTGAGTTCCAAGGTCCTTCTATATGTGCCCCCGGCGCAGGAATAGTACACTCCGCCGAGGTAGACTGTCCAAAAATGGGAGTGCCCCCAGACGGGAAAGCGGTGGATGCGAAAGTGTTGTTACCAAATGTCTCGTTCCAAACAAATGGTGATGAACCTATCGGCATAGTGTGCGCAGGTGTTCCTTGACTCCCAGCTCCAAATGAATTAGTGTGTGCAGGCTACCCGACGGACTGCTGATGCAGACCACCAAGAGAAGGGGACGAAGGAGAGATATGACCTCCAGCGTAAGGAAAAGCGTTAAAAGGGACAAGAATGCCCCCAATTTGACCTTGCATAGGAGCGTTAGAGCTCCCTGCCCCCAAACCCAAAGTCTGTAAAGTGGAGTGAGTGAGTGCAGGACTTGTACCCGAACTAGGCATACCGTATGAGAACGGAGAGTCTGTCGCACTAGGTGTGAAGGGAGTTGTGGCCTCCGCGATAGATGGGATCGGTCCACTATGCGAAGTAGTTGCGTTCGAGACCATGGTGGCCCGGACCGACGACAGAAAGTTAGGATATGCTTCTCCTGTGGTAGCAACGGTGGTGGGAATGGAATAATTCCCAGAAGAAGTAACAGTGTTTGGTTCCATAACTGTGTGAGGCACTGACAGGCGTTCGTAAAATTGGATTGGTACAATGACTGATGGCCAAGTATCAGTGGTTGGGTTTTCAACTGAGCCGAGATTGGCGGTTGATTCCTCCGGGAGTTGTTCGGGCACAATGGTTTGTAACCCGGTTGCTTCGAAAGACCCTTGTTGGTCTAGCTTCCGCCTCAATGGTGGCGGGGGTGGCTCCAGTATAACCGGCGGCAGGCCCAGAAGCCTTCGTGACCGGCGTAGCTCGGGATCCTCCATTGTGTGAGAAGATCCAAAACACGCTAAGGTATTCTACACGTTCAAACAGTAACACACACTAAAAATAATCCCCTAAGAGATAAGACAAGCAATCACTAACTATTTTGAGGAACAGTTACAACAACCAACACTAGAGCAACTTACCGGTGCAAGTGCAACTCGAATACAGAAGCACCCTCCGGGTATACTCTGCAAACCGTGGCCCGATGTCTGTCTTAGGTACCACGGTATACCCCTATAGTCACCTGTGTATGTTCCTAAAATGATTAGCAACTAGTTTGCCAGCATGCGAACAGTCACCAGGCGGGTACAGTCGAAAGTCGGGTAGACCACAATGAGCAGGGTATCAAGCCCAAAACCTGTCAAGGGTATTGAGAGAAAATGGTTCGAAAGAAAACTGAGGACCTCGAACGGATTCGAGACCCATGAAGCCTCGTGGAAAATGCAAACGATGGGATCCCACAACAAGCCCTCGATATGTGTTCTCCACTACGCTTGGTCCGGCTTTGGAGGGGTTATCTCCGCTACCTTTCCTCATGCAACCTCGTGTTTAGCCCCTATGTTAGAGGGGGGTCCCGGATAACTTCCATGAAACTGGACTTCTACACTCCCTATCACAGACTCCAATGTTTGGTTTTGAGTGGCCTTGGAGAGTTTCCTCTCCAACCTAATCCAAGGCCCTAGTCCTGAACTAGTGTATGAACCCTACAAACAAAAAGTCTAATAGATTTTAAATTAGCGTTTCTTTTATCAGATTTTTTACATCACGGGGTATGAAGGTGAAATTGATGATGTGTAAATACTCAAAGCAAAAACGAATGAAAAAAGATGGAAACAAAAGACTTTTACTAAATGAAAAAATCAACAACTTTTCACAAAGAAAGACTTCTTTTTCTTTTCAATTTTTCTAAGATTTCATGCAGCAAACATAAAGGAATTTCACTCGACTACGAGCTACTTATGCTCTAAATGCACTGCAAAAAACTTATGAACAAAAGGACTTCTCCCTAGCTATTGATGCAGAAACACAATCTTCAAACAAAGAAGAAAATGAAAAGAATTTTTTTTTTTCTTTTTTGTTTATTTACGTGCTAATCAAGCAACAAAGGGAAAATACCGACAAGCCTAAAATCAATAAAAAACAAAATTTTGGCTTAAAGCGCAGATCGCAAAGAATCTGAGCCAAGACACCCAATGTCAATCAAGAAAGCATAGACTCTTACGCTTGTCTAAAAATCATAAAACAAAAATTTTTCTTTTTTATCTTTTCTATCAACTATCAACTAAGAAAAAACGGGCTAAGGGTAAGAGGCCCTAACCTATTGACTGTTCAATCCTAGGTTCACACACCTAAGAGGAACACTTCTCACCAAAGGAGGGGATGACTGCCCCACCCTGATTGAAAAGCAACCTGTCAAGCACGCTATTGTCACTAAGACAACATGCCTGCGAACGCGTGCTGAGCTAAGAAAGGACGTGTGTACACGCAGTCTGACCTTGTACATGACGCGTGTATGTTTAAATTATAAGACAAAAATAAACACAGTCAGCCCAGACCAGGAAGAGGCCTCTAGTATTGATAACCAGGGTCCCTTGAAGGCTTGGATGCTTCTTCTAACAGAAAAGAAAAAATATTTGCAAAGAATAACAAAACACAAAAAGACAAACTGAGACAAGACTGTGAACCAGCAAGACTCAGACAGGATCTAGAAAACCCCCTGAGAATGTATAATTCTGACAGGGAAGAGTAGGACTGCCTCTCAAGCTCTCTGAAATCCTACATGCTACTGAAACCTCTACAGCTAGTGTTCACACGTAGGCTATAAGAGATTAGGGCGCGAGTACACACGTTCAGTCCTTCTGCAGGCCACGTGTACCTCTGTGTGTCCTGAAAATTGTCGTCAAGAAACAGTCAGGGAAAACTGGTATAAAGAACCAGGCTCCCTGCTAGCTCAGGCCTTACAGAAAAAGACAGGCAAAGAAACAGAAAATCTAATCTCTTAAACTACCCAAAAACTTAACTAAATACAGAAACCCTAAAGAGTATCTTCCCCAGTACGGTCGCCAATTCTGTTGTTGGGAAAAAAACCCTACGGACTAGCAAACTAGAGTCAGACTTGCATGCAGATTTTGACCGTAAAGAAATTACTTTTTAACCTACCACCCAAAACTTAAACCCCTCTTTCACAATACATGAATGGAAAGGAACTACTAACCTTTTTACTGATGTTTGGTGTAGATCCTTCATTGTGCTTTGCCCACTTGCTTGCGCTACTCCTTCCAAAGATAATCCTGCAATCAATACAAACCACTATGCATGCATGCTACTTTTCTACTTGAGGGTTAGAAATTAAGCATAAATTAAACAAACCAGAGATAACTCATGCATTGGGATGACAAAAGTATTCTTTTATTATTTTCAAAATGAATCAACTTACAATCAAAGTCGAGATCGTCCATCACTCCTTGATCCTGATCCTGGGCTCCTCCTCTTCTGTCCTCCAACTACTTTGCGTTAATTCTCCTTTGGCTTGAGGAAAGGCTAAAGGTTTGGGACAATGGATTCGGCAAATGGCCAGAGTTTCTTCGCTATAATTTTCCCCTTCCAAATGGTACCCCTACCCCTTCTTTTATAAGCTAGAAGGAGCTAGGGTTTTGGACGAGCTCTCGGCCATGCATGGCCGGGAGTTTGAGTTAACTGACCCATAGCTTTTTGTCCCGTCAAAAACTTTCCTATTTTTGTGTTTTGTTAGGTAAATGTGGGCTGTAGTAGGCTTTCCAGCGTTCACACGCGTGCAATAGTGGGTTAGGACGCGTGGGCCTTAACCCAAGAGGATTTTCAAAGAGGTTTTTCAACAGATGTTTTGGCAATGAAAGGATATAAATTGGCATGATGCCAGGTAAGCATGTGTGGTGCAATTTAGGGTTATAACAGATAGGAATAGTAGTTTGTCTGGGGTTCCATTGATTTTGGAAATAATTACCCTAGATTGGACTTCCGAAGGAGGGGACGGATCCTTGTCCTGAATTCCAAGGTCCTGCTAGGTTTGCCCCCTATGCATGAATAGTACCCTACACAGGAGTAGATTGTCCAAAAATGGGGTTGCCCCTAGTCGGGAAAGCGGGTGACGAGAAGGTGTTGTTACCAAATGTTTTTTTCCAAGAAAACGGTGTCGAACCTACCGGCATACTATGCAAAGGTGGTCCTTTACTCTCTGCTCCAAATAAACTATTGTGTGTAGGTTGCCCAGCAGATTGCTGATGCGAGCCACCGAGTGAAGGGGATGAAGGAGGGATATGACCTTCTCTGTAAGGAAAAGTGTTAAAAGGGATAGGAGTGCCCCCCATGTGACCTTGCAGAGGAGCGCTAGAGCTCCCTACCCCCAGACCTAAAGTCTATAAAGTGGAGTAGGAAAGTACAGGACTTGTACCTGAACTAGGCATCCCATATGAGAACGGAGGGCCTGTCGCACTTGGTGTGAAAGGGGTTGTGGCCGTCTCCAAAGATGGGTTTGGACCATTGTGCGAAGTAGTTTTGGTCGAGACCATGGTGGCTCAGACCGATGATGGTAGGTTAGGAGATGACAGCTCTCCTGTGGTGACAACTGTGGTGGGAATTGAAGAATTCTAATAAGGAGTAACAACATTTGTTTCCATTGTTGTGTGCGACACTATATGGTGCTCATGAAATTGAATTGGTACAATAAAAGGTGCCAAGAAATCAGTGGTTGGAGTTTCAAATTGGCCAAGAGCGGTTGCTTCAAGGTCCAAAATGGTTGATTCCTCCGAGTTTTGGTCGGGCACAATGGTTTGTAACCCGGTTGCTTCAAAAGACCCTTGTTGGTCTAACTTCTGCCTTAAAGGTGGCGGGGGTGGCTCCAGTGTAACTGGCAGTAGGCCAAGAATCCTTCATGACTGGTGAATCTCGAGATCCTCCACTGTGTGATAATATCCAAGACACGCTAATGGTATTCTAAACGCTCAAAAGTAACACGCACTACAAAATAATCCCTAGAAGATCAGATAAGCAAACCCTAAATTAATTGGAAGAACAATTACAAAAACCAACACTAGAGAAACTTATTGGTGCAAGTGTAACTCGAACACGGAAGTACCCTCTAGGTA
This sequence comes from Picea engelmannii, assembly GCA_009831015.1. Classification (NCBI taxonomy): domain Eukaryota; kingdom Viridiplantae; phylum Streptophyta; class Pinopsida; order Pinales; family Pinaceae; genus Picea; species Picea engelmannii. The sequence goes on along the minus strand of ML776967.1, from coordinate 3,305,557 downwards.
TACTCTGCAAAGCATGGCCTTATGTCTTTCCTAGGTACCGCGGTATACCCCCACAGTCACCTATGTATGTCCCTAACAAATATCGACAACTAGGTTGCCAGCACGCGAACAATCACCAAGCGGGTATAGTCGAAAGTCGGGTAGACCACAATGAGCATGGTATCGAGCCCGAAACCTGTCAAGAGTATCGAGAGAAAATGGTCCGAAAGACAGCTAAGGACCTTGAATGGATTCGAGACCCACGAAGCCTCGTGGCAAATGCAAACGACAGAATCCCTAAACAAGCCCTCTATATGTGTTCTCCACTATGATTGGTTCAGCTTTGGAGGGCTTATCTCCACTACCTTTCCGCACGTGACCTCATGTTTATCCCCTGTGTTAGAGGGGGGTCCTGGATAACTTTCACGAAATTGGACTTAGACACTCCCTATCTCAGACTCCAATATTTGATTTTAAATGGCCTTGGAGAGTTTCCTCTCCAACCTAATCCAAGGCCCTAGTCCTGAACTAGTTTGTGAACCCTATAAACATAAAAGTATAGTAGGTCTTAAATTTATCATTACTTTTATGGCTTTGTCTTACGTCAAGGGGTATGAGGGTGAAACTAATGATGTGTAAAAGACGAAACAAAACTCTTACCGAATGCAAAATTTCAACAACTTTTCAAAAAACATTTTTTAATTTTTCTAAGATTTTGGACAGCAAACTCAAAGGAATTTCACTCGACTATGAGCTACTTATGATCTAAGTGAATTGAAAAAACTTATGAAATAAAATACTTTTCCCTGGCCTAATAATTTCGAAACACACTGTTCAACCAAACAAGAAAATGAAAAAGATTTTTGTTTTTATTTTAAATGTTAGTAAAGCAAGAAAGAAAAAATACCGACAAGCAAAAACCAAGAAAAACAATTATGGCCTAATTGCAGATCGCAAAGAATCAAATTAAAAAATCACACAATAGTAATCATAAAAACAATGACTCTCACACTTGTCTAAAAACCGTAAATTTTTTTATTTTTCTGACAACGTTTTAAATGAGAAAAAACAAGCTAAGGGTAAAATTAATCCTAAGCTACTGACTATTCAAACAGAGATTCAAACACCTGAGAGGAATAATTTTTATCAAGGGAAAGGATGATTTCCTTACCCTTAACAAAAAGTATCAATTACAAGCATGCGACTGTTACTCAAACAACACGCGTGCGAACCCGCGCTGAATAGAGACAGAGGGCGTGTACACGCGGGCTGACCTTGTACAGGTTGCGTGTATATCTAAACTCTAAGAAAAAATGAAAACATACATACCAAACCAGGAAGATACCACTGATATTGATAACCAGGATCCCTTGAAGGCCTGGATACTCTTTCTAATAGAAAAACAAATAATGCAAGGAAAAAAATAATAAGGCAAAAAACAATCTGAGATAGGATTGTTAGCAAACAAGACTTAGACAGAATTCCAGAAAACCCCCTGAGAATGTGTGATTCTGACAGGGAATAGGATGATTGCCTCTGAGTTTCTCTGAACTCTACACGCTACTGCTACCTCTACAACTAGCGTTTACACACGGGCTGTAAGAGGATAGGGAACGGGTACATGCGTGCAGACCTTGTGCAGGCCGCGTGTACCTCTGTGGCTCCCGAAAAACACAGTCAAGCAAAAGTTAGGGAAAGTTGGTATGGAAAACTAGACTCCCTGCTAGCTCAGACCTTACAGAAACGAAAAGAAAAGATAGACAAGAAAAACTAGTGTTTAAACTACCCAAAAACTAAATAAAATTCTAGGAACCCTAGAGATTCTCCCCAGTATGGTCGCCAATTCAATTGTTGGGGAAAAACACCCTACAGACTAGCAAATAGAGTTTAGACTTTGCATGCAGATATGACCGAATAAAAATTATTTTCTACTTTCATCCCTAGATTTAAATCCCCTTTTCATAGTAAATCATGGAAAGATCAACCTACCTCATTACCGGCATTTGATGTCGATCCTCCGTTGTACTTGATTACTTGTTCGCAATACTCCTTCCAAAGCTGACCTACATTCAAGACGAGCAACAACTATGCATGCATACTACTTATATACTAATGGGTTAGAAATCAAACATATATTGATCAAACTATAAACAGTTCATGAATTGGGACGGGAAAATCATTTTCTTTATTACTTTGAATGAGTCAACTTACAAAAGTTGAGACCGGCCACCGCTCCTTAAACCTGATCTTGGGCTCCTCTTCTCCTGTCCTTCAACTACTTTACTTTGAGTCTCCTTTGGCATAAGGAAAGGCTAAATGGTTGGGACAATGGGAATATGTAAATGGGCAGAGTTTCCTTGCTAAATTTTCCCCATTCCAAATGGTACCCCTACCCCTTCTTTTATAAGCTAGAAGGAGCTAGGTATTTGTATGAACCCTCGGCCATGAATGGCCGTCAGTTTCAATTAACTCACCCATAAATTTTTGTTCCGTCGGAAAATTTCCTTTTTTCATGCTTTTTTTGGTCCACGATGGTTTTTTTAGGTCAGCCAGCGTATACATGCGTGCAGTCATGGGTTAAAGCGCGTGGGCCTTTATAAAAGAGGATTTTCAAAGAGTTGTTCAGCAGTGCTTTGGAAAAGAAAGGATATGAGTTGGCTTGATGCTAGGTAAGCATGTGTGGTGCAATTTAGGGTTATAAAACCCCTCTCTTTCCGCAGTGTGGTACATCTCATGTACTGGTCCTCATAGTTTCCAACAGGGTAATACCGTTCCTTTACCGCATCCACAAAAAAATACCAAGTGGGATCGGTCCCATATATTCCAAAATCCTTTGTGGAGATTTTCTCCCAGTAAGTTTCCCACCAATGTTTGACATGAGGGAGATATTTAAGGAGTGGGAAGGTGATATTTTATTTGTTATAAAAATTGTGAACAGAGAAATAACCTTCTAGCAAAGTTAACCATTTTTCTAGGGCTTCTGCATCTATCTGTCCTTCAAATACAGGAATATCAAAATTAACTTGTACCTTGAAAGGTGAGGTGCCTCCAAAGTGTCCACTTGATGAATATGTTCCTGATGCTATCGACAGGTGTTGAAGGATGTGGGAAAAATTCTCCATCATTTTGTCCCTCTGTCACGTGAGAGCTTGCTCAAGCAACAGATTTATAGGATCGTCTGCTCCGTCCTTTTTATTTTCTTCCACCATTGAGGGTTTCTTGGGTGTGTCAGAGTGATTGTCTTCAAGAGAGACAAGATCGAGACCCAACTTTCTATAATCGGACCTCATCAGGGACATGCACTGAAAAAAATGATCAAGAGTAGCCTACCCTGATACCACTGATACAGATTATTTTCGGCACGAAATGAGATCGGAGGTATAATAAAGAAATGCACAAAGATATCATAGATATTCAATAATATAATAGAAATGTGTCGGAGATGAAACCATAAACATATATATATAGTAATACATGATTTCTATTAATGAAATAAATGTACAGAGACAGTAAAAATACAGAGTGAAAGACTCGCTAGAATGGTGGCAGCTTATCTCTGAGAAGAGATGTGACGGCTACCTGCATTTGCAAGAAGATGATTACAATGAGGCTCTAAAGGAATTTTTACAATAAACCAGAATTCCAAAACCCTAGACATCCAAAAACCTAACCCTAGGAGATGAAGCGCCAAAAGTCATGTGGGCCCCGTTTGGGTAAGTCGGTGCATCAAATTCCCAGGGTCGTAACTTTTGCATACGATCTCCGTTTTAGGCGTATGATAGATCATTTGAAAGGTATCGTCGAGGAGATTCATTTTGGGGGATAAATAATTCATTTGGATATCGTTGAGAACCTATATCATGAAAAACATTCATTTAATCCCTCAAAATGGCCCAGGAAGTTAAAACCTGCTAAAAATAGTAAATTGCAAAAATTGCCAGAAAATTGTTTTGAGCCATTTGGAAAAGGTGGGTGGCCACCAATATCCACCTAGATCAATACTCCCTCCTTTGGAAGTAATGGTCTCCATTTCATTGAGTTCCTGGGGGAGAGGGAAAAGTGTTTGTTGAATCTGCATCTTGGTGAGTTGCTTGTCTTGTTGGAGATGTCACACTGCTCAGTTTGTGGAAATCTGTCATGAACCTGTTGAGGTTGAGGCTGTTCAACAAGTTGAGATATATCAGAGGACAATGTGCAGAAGGAATATTTTCACTTTGATGCAGCCTTGTCGACCTACTTTTGTTGGATAGAAGGTGCTTGGGGCAAGGCTGTAGTGGTTGCAGTGTCCTTTTGTTCTACTTTTGAAAAGATTCTGAAGAAGTTGAATTTTGCAGTATGTGATACTACCTTGTGGCGCTTTTCTGGTGGAACAGTAGTTGAAACTACCTCTGGTATTCTTTAGAGATGACCCCCCAATGTAACAATGACACTACGAGCTCGAGACTCATAAACAACATGGCGCTTCCACATATATGGCTGGCCCAAGAGAACATCACAAACATCTAGTGGGGAAACATCACATAATACCTCATCCTTGAAGGGCTAGATGTTGTATGAAAATTGGCATTGTCGGCTGACATGGAGATCTTGTCCTTGCAAAGCCACTGGATGTTGTATGGTTGCAGGTGTGGTGTTGTTGACAATCCCAACTATTTGACAACCTCTGCTGAGATGAGGTTCTTTTGGCTTCCTCTATCAACAATAAAATGTAGTGGGGTCCCCTTCACCCACATCTGTGAATGAAAAAATGCGCTCCCCCTCTTCGAGATCTATTGGTTCTTCTAGTTTAATTGTTGCGGTTGCGACAATAGCAGTGGGGTCTACGTCAATGATCTGTCCTTTACCAGTATTTTCATAATCAAATTTCGAATCAGTGTTCGTCTCCTTGTCTTTGATCTCGGCCACCAATGACTGTTTTGAGCAACATTCATCAGTGTTGTGCCAGGGGCGTTTGTGGAAATCGCACCATTTTCTAGTGTCCTTATTTGTCTTTCCGTGACCCTTCTTTTCTTGTGTCTTGGAATGGTTTTTAGGAGACTGTTTGTTAGGGCTATCTTTTTCATACTTTGGTTGTTGCGGATTTGCAGACCCGAACTCCCATTTTTTCTGGTGCTTACATTTCTTCTCAATTTTAACAGCATATCAATAAGCAGCATCGAGTGATGAGATGTCCAGAAAATCCATTTCAGTCTGGATGTATCTGTGTAGAGGCCCACGGTATTTCAGAACCAAATGTCGCTCGGAGTCTTTGATACCCAGCCTGGTGCACAAGGTATGGAAGGTATTGGTGAAATCTGGAACTGCTTGGCCCCTCTCTTGCCGCAGTGTGGTCCATCTCATGTACTGGTCCTCATAGTTTCCAACAAGGTAATATTGTTCCTTTACCGCATCCACAAAAAAATCCCAAGTGGGATCGGCCCCATATATTCCAGAATCATCTGTGGATCTTTTCTCCCAGTAAATTTCCCACCAATGTTTGACATGAGGGAGAGATTTAAGGAGTGTGAAGGTGATCTTTTCTTTGTCGAAAAAATTGTGAACATAGAAATAACCTTCTAGCAAAGTTAACCATTTTTCTGGGGCTTCTGCATCTATCTGTCCTTCAAATAAAGGAATATCAAAATTAACTTGTATCTTGAAAGGTGAGGTGCCTCCAAAGTGGCCACTTAATGAAGTTGTGCCTGATGCTATCGGTAGGTGTTGAATGATGTGGAAAAAATTCTCCATCATTTCATCCCTCTGTCGCGTGAGATCTTGCTCAAGCAATAGATTTATAGGATCGTCTTCTTCGTTGTTTTTCTGTTCTTTCGCCATTGGGGATTTCCTGGGTGTGTGAGAGCAATTGTCTTCAAGAGAGACAATATTGAGTCCCAACTTGCTATAATTGGACCTCATCTGGGACATGCACTAAAAAAATGATCAAGAGAAGCCTGCTTTGATACCACTAATCCAGATTATTTTCGGCATGAAATGAGATCGGAGGTATAATAAAGAAATGCATAGAGATATCACATATATTCAATAATATAACAGAAATGTATTAGAGATGCAACCATAAACACAGATATACAGTAATACATGATTTCTATTAATGAAAGAAATGTACAGAGACTGTAAAAATACAAAGTGAAAGACTTGCTAGAATGGTGGAAACTTATCTCTGAGAAGAGATGTGACGGCTACTCACATTTGCAAGAACATGATTACAATGAGGCTCTGAAGGCCTTTTTACAATAAATCAGAATGCCAAAACCCTATACATCCAAAAACCTAACCCTTGGAGATGAAGCGCCAAAAGTCATGTGGGCCCTGTTTGGGTAAGTTGGTGCATCAATTTCCCGGTGTCGTAACTTTTGCATACGATCTTCGTTTTAGGCGTATGATAGCTCATTGGAAAGGTATCATCGAGGAGATTCATTTTGGGGGCTCAATAATGCCTTCAGCTATCACTAATAACCTATATATCGAAAAAATTGATTTAGGCCCTCAAAATGGCCCCGGAAGTTAAAACCTAGTAAAAATAGTAAATTGCAAGAAAAATGTTTTGAGCCATTTGGAAAAGGTGGGTAGCCACCGATATCCACCTGGATCAATCCTCGCTCATTAGGAAACAATGGTCTCCATTGTGTTGAGTTCCTAGGGGAAAGCGAAAATCATTTATCGAATCTGCATCTTGGTGAGCTGCTTGTCTTGATGGAGATGTCACGCCACTTAGTTTGTGGAAATCTGTCACGAACCTATTGAGGTTGAGGTTGTTCAATAAGTTGAGATACATGAGAGGATGATGTGCAGAAGGAATATTTGCACTTTGCTGCAACCTTGTCGACCTGCTTTTGTTGGATACAAGGTGCTTGGTGCAAGGTTGTAGTGGTTGCAGTGTCCTTTTGTTCTCCTTTTGAATAGATTGTGAAGAAGTTGAATTTTACAGTATGAGATACTACCTTGTGGCACTTTTTCGGTGGAAAGGTAGTTGGAACTACCTCTGGTATTCTGTAGAGATGACCCCCCAAAGTAACAATGACACTACGAGGTCGAGACTCATAAATAGCATGGTTCTTCCACATATATGGATGGCCCAAGAGAACATCACAGACATCCAGTGGGGAAACATCACATAATACCTCATCCTTGAAGGGCTGGATGTCATATGACAATTGGCATTGCTGGCTGACACGGAGATCTCATCCTTGGCAAAGCCACCCAATGTTGTATGGATGCATGTGTGGTGTTGTTGACAATCCCAATTGTTTGATGACCTCTGCTGAGATGAGTTTCTTATGGCTTCCACTATCCACAATAAAATGCAGCAGGGTCCCCTTCACCGACATCTATGAATGAAAAAGGCGCACCCCCTCTTTGAGATCTGTTGGTTCTTCTGGTTGAATTGATGTGATTGCAACAATAGTAGTGGGGTTCGCATCAATGGTCTGTCCTTTACCATTATTTTCATAATCAAATTTCGAATTAGTGTTCGTCTCCTTGTCTTTAATATCGACCACCAATGACTGTTTTGAGTGACATTCATCAGTGTTGTGCCAGGGGATTTTGTGGAAATCGCACCATTTTCTGGTGTCCTTATTTGTCTTCCTGTGATCCATGTGGATATTGGTGGCCACCAACCTTCTCCAACTAGCCCAAAACATGTTTCTGGCAATTTTGGTAATTTACTATTTTTAACAGTTTTTAACTTCCGGGGCCATTTTGAGGCCCTAAACGATGTTTTTTGAGAAAAAGGGGAGCAACATGGATCGTAGATTGATGTTCCTCACCCAAAAGTTGTATTTCTTGGATATATCTTTCCAACAAGCTATCATATGCCTAAAACAGAGATCGTATGCAAAAGTTACGACCCCGGGAAGTTGATGCACCAACTTACCCAAACGGGGCCCACATGACTTTTGGCACTTCATCTCCCAGGGTTAGGTTTTTGGATGTCTAGGGTTTTTGGCATTCCTGATTATTGTAAAAAGGCCTTCAGAGCCTCATTGTAATCATCTTCTCACGGATGCGAGTAGCCGTCACATCTCTTCTCAGAGATAAGCTACCACCATTCTAGCGAGTCTTTCACTTTGTATTTTACAGTCTCTGTACATTTATTTCATTAATAGAAATCGTGTATTACTATATATCTGTGACTCTAAATATTCATGCGTTATATCTCCGCTCTCATTTCATGCCGAAAATAATCCAGATCAGTGGTATCAGAACAGGCTTCTCTTGATCGTTTTCAGTGCATGTCCCCGACGAGGTCTGAGTATAGCAAGTTGGGTCTCGAGCTTTTCTCTATTGAGGAAAATCGCTCTCGCACACCCAAGAAACCCTCAATGGTGGAAGAAAATAAAAATGATGGAGCAGACGATCCTATCAGTCTGTTGCTTGAGCAAGCTCTCACGCGACAAAGGGACGAAATGATGGAGAAATTTTCCCACATCCTTCAATGCCTGCCAATAGCATTAGGCGCATCTTCATCAAGTGACCACTTTGAAGGCACCTCGCCTTTCAAGGTACAGGTTAATTTCGATATTCCCGTATTTGAAGGTCAAATAGATGCAGATGCCCTAGATAAATGGTTAAATTTGCTAGAAGGTTATTTCTCTGTTCATAATTTTTCAGACAAGGAAAAGATCACCTTTGCACTCCTTAAGGCTCTCCCCCATGTCAAACATTGGTGGAAAACTTACTGGGAGCAGAGTTCCACAGAGGAGTCTGGAATATATGGGGCCAAACCCACTTGGGATTTTTTTGTGGATGCGGTAAAGGAATAATATTACCCTGTTGGCAACTATGAGAACCAATACATGAGATGGACCACACTGCGGCAAGAGAGGGGCCAATCAGTTCTGGAGTTCACCAATACCTTCCATACCTTGCGCACCAAGCTAGGTATCAAATATTCTGAACGACATTTGGTTTTGAAATACCGTGGGGCTCTACACATATACATCCAAACTGAAATGGATTTTCTGGACATCTCATCACTCGATATTGTTTATCGATATGATATTAAAATCGAGCAGAAATTTAAGCACTAGAACAAACAAGAGTTCGGGTCTGCAAATCCGCAACAACCAAAGTATGATAAAGACATCCCTAACAAACAATATCCCAAAAACCAGTCCAAGCCACAAGAAAAGAAGGGTCATGGGAAGACAAAGAAGGACACTGGAAAATTGGTGTGATTTCCTCAAAGGCCCCTAGCACAACACTGATAAATGTCACTCAAAATAGTCATTGGTGGCCGAGATCAAAGACAAGGAGCCGAACCCTAATTCAGAATCTGATTTTGAAAATACTGGTAAAAGACAGATCATCAATGCAGACCCCACTGCTATTGTCACGACCGCAGCAATTCAACCAGAAGAACCAACAGATCTAGAAGAGGGGGAGTGCCATCTTCATTCACAGATGTGGGTGAAGGGGACCCCGCTACACTTTATTGTTGATAGCGGAAGCCAGAAGAACTTCATCTCAGCAGAGGTCATCAAGCAGTTGGGATTGTCGACAACACCACACCCGCAACCATACAACATCAGGTGGCTTCGCCAAGGACAAGATATTCATGTCAGCCAGTAGTGTCGATTGTCATAAGGCATCCAACCCTTCAAGGATGAGGTACTATGTGATGTTTCCCCATTGGATGTTCGTGATGTTCTCTTGGGCCATCCATATATGTGGAAACGCCATGCTATCTATGAGTCTCGACCCCGTAGTGTCATTATTAATCTGGGATGTCATCTCTATAGAATACCAGAGCTAGTTCCAACTACTGCCCCACCTAAATAGTTCCAAAAGGTAGTATCTCATACTACAAAATTCATCTTCTCCACAATCTGTTAAAAAAGGGAACAAAAGGATACTGCAAACACCACAGCTTCGGCCCAAGCACCTTCTATCCAACAGAATCAGGTCGACAGGGTTGAAACAAAGCACAAAGATTCCTTCTGCACACAGTCATATCATGTAGTCAAACTATTTAAAAAGGTCCAACCCTTCTAGCCACAGGTTTGTGACGACCTTCAACAAACCAAGCAGTGCAACAGTTCCAACAAGGCAAGCAACTCACCAAGATTCAGATTCAACAATCGCTTTCCCTTCTCCCCCGGGAACTCAACGCAATGGACACCATTGCTTCCTAAGGAGGGAGGATTGATCCAGGTGGATATCAGTGACCACCCACCTTCTCCAACTAGCCCAAAACATGTTTCTGACAATTTTGGTAATTTACTATTTTTAGCAGTTTTTAACTTCCGGGGCCATTTTGAGGCCCTAAATGATGTTTTTTGAGAAAACGGGGAGCAACATGGATTATAGATACATGTTTCACACCCAAAAGTTGTATTTCTTGAATAGATCTTTCAAACGAGCTATCATACACCTAAAACGGAGATCGTATGCAAAAGTTACGACCCCGGGAAGTTGATGCACCAACTTACCCAAACGGGGCCCACATGACTTTTGGCGCTTCATCTCCCAGGGTTAGGTTTTTGGATGTCTAGGGTTTTTGGCATTTCTACTTATTGTAAAAATACCTTCAGAGCCTCATTGTAATCATATTCTCATAGATGTGAGTAGCCGTCACATCTCTTCTCAGACATAAGCTACCACCATTCTAGCGAGTCTTTCACTCCGTATTTTACAGTCTCTGTACATTTATTTCATTAATAGAAATCATGTATTACTGTATATCTGTGACTCTTGTTATTTCCACTATATCTCTAAATATTCATGCGTTATATCTCTGCTCTCATTTCGTGCCGAAAATAATCCGGATCATCCCATGACCCTTCTTTTCCTGTGTCTTGGATTGGTTTTCAGGAGACTATTTTTTAGGGTTCTCTTTTTCATACTTTGGTTGTTGCAGATTTGCAGACCTGAAATCATATTTGTTTGGGTGCTTAAATTTATGTTCAATTTTACAGCATATCGATAAGCAACACCAACTGATGAGATGTCCAGAAAATCCATTCCAGTCTGGATGTATCTGTGTAGAGCCCCATGGTATTTCAGAACCAAATGTCACTCGGAGTCCTTGATACCCAGCTTGGTGCGCAAGGTATGGAAGGTATTGGTGAACTCCGGAGTTGCTTGGCCCCTCTCTTGCCGCAGTGTGGTCCATCTCATGTACTAGTCCTCATAGTTTCCAACAGGGTAATACTGTTCCTTTACCGCATCCACAAAAAAATCCCAAGTGGGATCAGCCCCATATATTCCAGAATCCTCTATAGAGATTTTCTCCCAGTAAGTTTCCCACCAATGTTTGACATGAGGGAGAGATTTAAGGAATGTGAAGGTGATATTTTCTTTGTCGAAAAAATTGTGAGTAGAGAAATAACCTTCTAGCAGAGTTAACCATTTTTCTAGGGCTTTTGCATCTATCTGTCCTTTAAATACAAGAATATCAAAATTAACTTGTACCTTGAAAGGCGAGGTGCGTCCAAAGTGGACACTTGATGAATATGCGCCTAATGCTATCGGCAGGCATTGAAGGATGTGGGAAAAATTCTCCATCATTTCGTCCCTCTATCGCATGAGATCTTTCTCAACCAACAGATTGATAAGATCATCTGCTCCGTCGTTTTTCTTTTCCTCCGCCATTGAGGGTTTCTTGGGTGTGCGAGAGAGATTGTCTTCAAGAGAGACAATCTCGAGACCCAACTTTCTATAATCGGACCTCATCTGGGACATGCACTGAAAAAAACAACCAAGAGCAGCCTACTCTGATACCACTGATCCGGAATATTTTCAGCATGAAATGAGATCGAAGGTATAATAAAGAAATGCACAGAGATATCGGAGATATTCAATAATATAACAGAAATGTATCAGATATGCAACCATAAACACAGATATACAGTAATACATGATTTCTATTAATGAAATAAATGTACAGAGACTGTAAAAATACAAAGTGAAAGACTCGCGAGAATGGTGGCAGCTTATCTCTGAGAAGATATGTGATGGCTACTCGCATTCGCAAGAAGATGATTACAATGAGGCTCTGAAGGCCTTTTTACAATCAAATGGAATTCCAAATCCCTAGACATCCAAAAACCTAACCCTAGGAGATGAAGCGCCAAAAGTCATGTGGGCCCTGTTTGGGTAAGTTGGTGCATCAACTTCCCGGGGTCGTAACTTTTGCATACGATCTTCGTTTTATGCATATGATAGCTCGTTGGAAATGTATCATAGAGGAGATTCATTTTGGGGGATCAATAATTAATTTATCTATCATTGAGAACCTATATCTCGAGAAACCTTCATTTAGGCCCTTAAAATGGCCCTGGAAGTTAAAACCTACTAAAAATAGTAAATTGTCAAAATTGCCAGAAAATTGTTTTGAGCCATTTGGAAAACATGGGTGGCTACCGATATCCACTTGGATCAATCCTCCCTCCTTAGGAAGAAATGGTCTCCATTGCATTCAGTTCCCGAGGGAGAGGGAAAAGCGTTTTTCGAATCTACATCTTGGTGATTTACTTGTCTTGTTGGAGACGTCACGCTACTGAGTTTGTGGAAATCAGTCACGAACCTGTTGAGGTTGAGGCTGTTCAAAAAGTCAAGATACATGAGAGGATGATGTGCAGAAGGAATCTTTTCACTTTGTTGCAGCCTTGTCGACCTGCTTCTATTGAATAGAAGGTGCTTAGGGAAAGTTTGTAGTGGTTGCAGTGTCCTTTTGTTCTCCTTTTGAAAAGATTGTGAAGAAGTTGAATTTTGTAGTATGAGATACTACCTTGCGACACTTTTTAGGTGGAATAGTAGTCGGAACTACCTCTGGTATTCTATAGAGATTACCACCCAAAGTAACAATGACACTACGGGGTCGAGACTCATAAAAAGCATGGCGTTTCCACATATATGGCTGGCCCAAGAGAACATCACAAACATCCAGTGGGGCAACATCACATAATACCTCATCCTTGAAGGGCTAGATGTTGTATGACAATCAGTGTTGCTGGCTGACATGGAGATCCCATCCTTGGCGAAGCCACCCGATATTGTATGGCTGCGGGTGTGGTGTTGTCGACAATCCCAACTATTTGATGACCTCTACTGAGATGAGGTTATTTTGTCTTCCTCTATCAACAATATAATGCAGCGGGGTCTCCTTCACCCACATCTTTGAATGAAAAAGGCTCTCCCCCTCTTCGGGATCTGTTGGCTCTTCTGGTTGAATTGTTGCATTTGTGACAATAGCAGTGGGGTCTCCGTCAATGATCTATCCTTTACCAGTATTTTTAGAATCAAATTTCGAATCAATGTTCAGCTCCTTGTCTTTGATATCGGCCACCAATGACTGTTTTGAGCGACATTCATTGGTGTTGTGCCAGGGGATTTTGTAGAAATCGCACCATTTTCCGGTGTCCTTTGTCTTCTTGTGACCCTGCTTTTCCTGTGTCTTGGACTCGTTTTTAGGAGACTGTTTGTTAGGGATGCCTTTTTCATACTTTGGTTGTTGCAGATTCGCAGACCCAAACTCCCATTTGTTCTGGTGCTTAAATTTTTTCTCAATTTTAATAGCATATCGATACGCAGCACCGATTAATGAGATGTCCAGAAAATCCATTTCAGTTTGGATGTGTCTGTGTAGAGCCCCACGGTATTTCAGAACCAAATGTCACTCGGAGTCTTGGATACCCAACTTGGTGCACAAGGTATGGAAGGTATTGGTGAAATCCTGAATGGCTTGGCCCCTCTCTTGCCGCAGTGTGGTCCATCTCATGTACTGGTCCTCATAGTTGCCAAGAGGGTAATATTGTTCCTTTATCGCATCCACAAAAAAATCCCAAGTGGGATCGGCCCCATATATTCCAGAATCCTCTGTGGATATTTTCTCCCAGTAAGTTTCCCACCAATGTTTGACATGAGGGAGATATTTAAGGAGTGCGAATGTGACCTTTTCTTTGTCGAAAAAATTGTGAACAGAGAAATAACCTTCTAGCAGAGTTAACCATTTTTCTAGGGCTTTTGCATCTATCTCTCCTTCAAATACAGGAATATCAAAATTAACTTGTACCTTGAAAGGCAAGGTGCCTCCAAAGTGGCCACTTGATGAAGATGTGCATGATGCTATTGACAGGTGTTGAAGGATGTGGGAAAAATTCTCCATCATTTCGTCCCTCTGTCGCGTGAGAGCTTGCTCAAGCAACAGATTGATAGGATCGTCTGCTCCATCATTTTTCTTTTCTTCTGCCATTGAGGGTTTCTTGGGTGTGCGAGAGCGATTGTCTTCGAGAGAGACAAGCTCGAGACCCAACTTGCTATAATCATATCTCGTCGGGGACATGCACTGAAAAAAATGATCAAGAGCAGTCTGCTCTGATACTACTGATCCGGATTATTTTCGGCATGAAATGAGATCGGAGGTATAATAAATAAATGCACAGAGATATCGTAGATATTCAATAATATAATAGAAATGTATCAGTGATGCAACCATAAACATAGATATATAGTAATACACAATTTCTATTAATGAAAGAAATGTACAGAGATTGTAAAAATAGAGAGTGAAAGACTCACTAGAATGGTGGCATCTTATCTCTGAGAAGAAATGTGACGGCTACTCACATTCGTAAGAAGATGATTACAATGAGGCTCTGAAGGCCTTTTTACAATAAACCAGAATGTCAAAACGCTAGACATCCAAAAATCTAACACTAGGAGATGAAGCACCAAAAGTCATGTGGGCCCCGTTTGGGTAAGTTGGTGCATCAACTTCCCAGGGTCGTAACGTTTGCATACGATCTCTGTTTTAGGCGTATGATAGCTTGTTGGAAAGGTATTGTCGAGGATATTCATTTTGGGTGCTCAACCATGCCTTTGGCTATCATTAAGAACCTATATCTCAAAAAACCTTCATTTAGGCCCTCAAAATGGGCCACCGATATCCACCTGGATCAATCCTCCCTCCTTAGGAATAAATTGTCTCCATTGCGTTGAGTTCCCGGGGGAGAGGAAAAATCGTTTGTTGAATATGCATCTTGGTGAGCTGCTTGTCTTGTTGGAGATATCACGTTGCTCAGTTTGTGGAAATCTGTCACAAACCTTTTGAGGTTGAGGTTGTTCAACAAGTTGAGATACATGAGAGGACGATGTGCAGAAGGAATATTTTCACTTTGTTGCAGCCTTATCGACCTGCTTTTGTTGGATAGAAGGTCCTTGGGGAAAGGCTGTAGTTGTTGCAGTGTCCTTTTGTTCTCCTCTTGAACAAACTGTGAAGAAGCTGAATTTTGCAGTATGAGATACTACCTTGCGGCACTTTTTAGGTGGAATAGTACTCAGAACTACCTCTGGTATTCTGTAGAGATGACCCCCCAATGTAACAATGACACTACGGGGTCGAGACTCATAAACAGCATGGAGCTTCCACATATATGGCTGACCCAAGAGAACATCGCAGACATCCAGTGGCACAACATCACATAATACCTCGTTCTTGAAGGGCTAGATGTCGTGTGAAAATTGACATTGTTGGCTGACACGAAGATCTCATCCTTGGCGAAGCCACTCGATGTTGTATGGTTGCAAGTGTGGTGTTGTCGACAATCCCAACTATTTGACGACCTCTATTGAGATGAGGTTCTTATGGCTTCCGCTATCAACAATAAAATGCAGCGGGGTCCCCTTCACCCACATTTGTGAATGAAAAAGGAGTTTCCCCTCTTCGAGATCTATTGGTTCTTCTGGTTGAATTGTTGCGGTTGCGACAATAGCAGTGGGGTCTGCGTCAATGATCTGTCCTTTACCAGTATTTTCAGAATCAAATTCAGAATCAGTGTTCAACTCCTTGTCTTTGATCTCGGCCACCAATGACTATTTTGAGCGACATTCAACAGTGTTCTGCCAGGGGTTTTTGTGAAAATCACACCATTTTCCGGTGTCCTTCTTTGTCTTCCCGTGACCCTTATTTTCCTGTGTCTTGGACTAGTTTTCAGGAGACTATTTGTTAGGGCTGTCTTTTTCATACTTTGGTTGTTGTGGATTTGCAGGCCTGAATTCACATTTGTTCTGGTGCTTAAATTTCTCCTCAATTTTAACAACATATCGATAAGCAGCACCGAATGATGAGATGTCCAAAAAATCCATTTCAGTCTGGATGTGTCTGTGTAGAGCCCCACGGTATTTCAGAACCAAATGTTGCTCAGATTCTTTGATACCCAGCTCGGTGTGCAAGGTATGGAAGTTATTGGTGAACTCTGGAACTGCTTGGCCCCTCTCTTGCCGCAGTGTGGTCCATCTCATGTACGGGTCCTCATAGTTGCCAACAGGGTAATACTGTTCCTTTAACGCATCCAAAAAAAATCCCCAAGTGGGATCGGCCCCATATATTCCATAATCCTTTGTGGAGCATTACTCCCAGTAAGTTTCCCACCAATGTTTGACATGAGAGGGAGATTTAAGGAGTGCAAAGGTGATCTTTTCGTTGTCGGAAAAATTGTGAACAGAGAAATAACCTTCTAGCAGAGTTAACCATTTTTCTAGGGCTTCTGCATCTATATGTCCTTCAAATATAGGAATATCAAAATTAGCTTGTACCTTGAAAGGTGAGGTGCCTCCAAAGTGGCCACTTGATGAAGATGTGCCTCATACTATCGACAGGCATTGAAGGACGTGGGCAAAATTTTCCATCATTTCGTCCCTCTGTCGCGTGAGAGCTTGCTCAAGCAATAGATTGATAGGATCATCTGCTCCGTCGTTTTTATTTTCTTCCACCATTGAGGGTTTCTTGGGTGTGAGAGAGAGATTGTCTTCAAGAGAGACAAGCTCGAGACCCAAATTGCTATAATCGAACCTCATCAAGGACATGCACTAAAAAAAACGATCGAGAGTAGCCTGCTTTGATACCACTGATCCAAATTATTTTCAGCACGAAATGAAATCAGAGGTATAATAAAGAAATGCACAGAGATATCGCAGATATTCAATAATCTAACATAAATTTATCAGAGATGCAACCATAAACATAGATATACAGTAATATATGATTTCTATTAATGAAAGAAATGTATAGAGACTGTAAAAATACAGAGTGAAAGACTCGCTAGAATGGTGGTAGCTTATCTCTGAGAAGAGATGTGACGGCTACTCACATTCACAAGAAGATGATTACAATGAGGCTTTGAAGGCATTTTTACAATAAACCAGAATGAAAAAACCCTAGACATCCAAAAACCTAACCCTAGGAGATGAAGCGCCAAAATTCATGTGGGCCCTGTTTGGGTAAGTTGGTGCATCAACTTCCCGGGGTCGGAACTTTTGCATACGATCTTTGTTTTAGGCGTATGATAGCTCGTTGGAAAGGTATCGTCGAGGAGATTTATTTTGGGAGCTAAATCATGCCTTTGGCCATCATTGAGAACCTATATCTCTAAAATCCTTCATTTAGGCCCTCAAAATGGCCCCGGAAGTTAAAACATGCTAAAAATAGTAAATTGCCAAAATTGCCAGAAAACTGTTTTGAGCCATTTAGAAAAGGTGGGTGGCCACCAATATCCACTTGGATAAAGAGGATTCAGAATCTTTGTGCACAATGAATGGAAATGTATTGAATGGTTTTTGTAGATGTCAGATCTCTTGAGCGAAATGAAATTTATGTGATGAATGATCGAATTCATGCGATTAGATTTATGCGCAGTGAATACAATTGATAATTTCTCTTGCACCTTAATCGATGTGACAAATGTTATCTTTTATACATTTGGGATTGTTGGATTACTGAGAGGGGGGTGAATCAATAATAAAGCAATTTAATCCTTTTTAACCATATAATCCAAGTGTTATATCAATGTAGCATTATCATCCAATAACTACAGAGTAAATAAGCAATGAACAAATGAACAATCATACACATACACGGTGTTGGCATGTTTTACAGGCAACGTATTCTTGTCATTGATGGAAAGTACAACAACAACGATGGCTTAAGTACTGGAAGAATGTGCCAGGAAGGCACCAGAATTATTTTTGGAAGACCCAACAGAGAAAGCTTGATAAGATCATAAGAGATAGTGCAGAGTATGTGTGTTTGTCATTGATGGAAAAGATCATGACCAGCAGCACAGGGATAGTGGCATGGAAATGGAAATTTCAACAAGTGATCGTTGGATACCATTCAAAAGCGTAAACTCCAAGAGTCAAGGAAGAAACTCACAACAGAAAATCGCCAAATGTGAAACCACGACTTAATCTCCATTTCAAAGTTTCGAATACCGGGAGTTGGAGGTGTCTAGGACACTCACGACAAGAATGATGAAATCATGAAATGAAAAACCATGAATTAATTTGATTCATTGATCAAAGGGAGATCGTGGACCGTTGATCTGACTCCATTTCATAGTTTTGGATACCGGAAGTTGGAGGTGTCAAGAACACTCATGACAAGAATGACGAAATTGTGAAATGAGAAACCACGACTTAATCTGAGTCATTGATCAAAGGGAGATTGTGGACTATTGATTTGACTTCATTTCAGAGTTTCGGATACTAGGATTTGGAGTCAAGGAAGCAACTCATGGCATGAACTCATGATATGTGAAATTACGAAAATATATGGACCGTCAAACCATCAATATTGTGGACCGTTGATCTGACTCAATTTCGGAGTTTCGGCGATCACAACATGAAGAGTCAAGACTCTTCATAATAGGAGTCTCGAAGTTGCGAAATGCGAAACGCCGAAAATTTTGAGGTTCGTGACTTGGAGTGTCGAAACACTTCAACACAGAAATGCCAAAATGTCGAAATGCAAAAAGTAAAAAATTTTGGGGTTTGTGACATGGAGTGTCGAAACACTTCAACACAGAAATTATGAAATGCCGAAAATTTTGGGGTTTGTGACTTGGAGTGTTGAAACACTTCACCACAGAAATGCCGAAACGCCGAAATGCGAAACGTTGAAATACCTTTTGGTGTAGGCTATGGTCACTGTCAGTGGTCATGTGAGAGGGAGGAGCTAGCACCAAGCTAAGCTCATTTTCGGCGATTGTAACATGAAGAGTTGAGAATCTTCACCACAAGAATACTGAAATGTCAAAATGCGAAATGCGTGTTCAGAATTGGCCCCTGGTCATAACCTATGGTCACATCAACAAAGGCTCAAGGGAGGAGCTAGAACGAAGCTAATCTCCATTTTAGAGATTGTGACTTGGAGAGTCGAGATGCCTCACAACAGGAATTGTCGAAATGCGAATCGTGAAAGTGCCTTCTGAACAGACGTGTGGTCACCGCCTAAGGCCACATGTGAAAGGAAATCTGAAAGGTGCCAAAGGAATAAGGCTCAAGAGGTTCACAGTGTAACTGCCAGAAACCACTGATTGTTTCTGCAAAGAAAAATCAAAGAGGTCTCAGTGTGATTGTCGGTGGAGCTGAAGAGTCTCAAGGCATCTACCAGTGGAATGAAAATTGTTCATAGAGGCGATTGATAAATGGAAGAGCGTTGAATCCTGTAACTGCAATAGAGAGGATGAGCTCAACTATGATAGAGAATATGAAGACTCTCGATTGCTAGACAGGTTAAAGAATCTCATCATAACACCCAGTGATGATGAACGCATGGGTATAACCACCACAAAAGCTGAGGAATTGCCATGATGATCAGGAAGAGGACTTGACACAAGGAGAACATGCAGAACAAAGAGAGTGTGTTGATTCTCAAGGGAGTGAAGCAGTGGCAATGTGGAGTGGTAGTGAATATCTTGATGTGGAGAACCATGGCGGGGTGTAGAGCATGCAGAATCATTGCGCATATAGTATGCACAAGGTGCACAGAGACTATAAGAATGCAAAACAAAGAAGAGATGAGTTTTTTTTTTTAGAGTGATTCAGGTGTGTAGAAGGAGGTAGTGTGCATCAACTAAAATACACAGAAGAGGAATGGTGCATTCAATGGACATGGCGTACAAATCATAAAAGGAAGAAGAATAGAAAGTGCAAGGCATGTGTGTAGGAAGATAGTGAGGTAGATAGAGAAGGGCAGTGTAGCAGAACAGTGATGAGACTGGTAAGCCATTGATGAACATTATATCACTGTAATAAGTTTCAGTAGCAAAGATTGATATTTTAGGGTGGTTGGGAGGTGCTAGGGAGGACTATTGTCCTCAGAGGTTCAAGTGGGTGCTTGAACATAGGGAATTGTAGCTTCCATCTGGTTACAGCCAGAGAAGTCAGGGTGGCAGGGCGGTGCAAGGGAGAACATTGTTTCTCTAATATACAGGTTGGTGCCTGTGTAACTGGAAGTTGGTGCTTCCATCCAGTTGGTGCTGGAACTCTTAGGAAGTTGGTGCTTCCACCCAGTTGGTTCTGGGACTCTTAGGAAGTTGGTGCTTCCATCCAGTTGGTGTTGGAACTCTTAGGGAGTTGGTGCATCCTTCTAGTGGATGCTAGAGAAACCAGGGAGTTGGTGCTTCATTCTAGTGGGTTCTAGGGAAACCAGGGAGTTGGTGCTTCCTTCTAGTGGGTGCTAGAGAAACCAAGGAGTTGGTGCTTCCTTCTAGTGGGTGCTAGAGAATCCAGAGAGTTGGTGCTCTCAGTAGTAGCATCTTGAAAAACAGAGGTTGTAGCCTCATTATGAGTTGGTTCTCATAAGTATGATAATGTACATAATGTAAATATTACTTATCATGTAAAGAAGAAGAGGTTTTTACCCTTTATGGGTTTCCTCAGGAAATGTCTGTCTCTGTGTATCTCATATGTTTGAATGATGTTGAATGTTCTATTTCTTACTTCCCTGCATTATTGTGATTATCATTGAGTGCTCTGTAAAGAGTTTAAAATAAGCAT
>ML776967.1:3261650-3284152 GCA_009831015.1 Picea engelmannii | reverse complement strand
ACAGATGAAAGAAGATGAAACCATTGGGAAGTATTTTCTGAGAGTTGAAGAACTAGTAAATGCAATGAAAGCACTTGGTGAAAAAATTGAGGAACCCTCTTTAGTTCAGAAAATTTTGAGATCTCTGCCAGATAGGTTCAACCTAAAGGTCTCAACTATAGAAGAACTTAATGATATAAAGGCTTTGGCTTTTGATCAACTTCTAGGAACGTTGACTGCATATGAAATGAGGATAGTTACAGATAAACCCACCTCTAGAGAAGCATCATTTAAAGAAGATAAGAATGAAGATTCTGAGCCTGATGAAATTGAAGAAAAATTCATGAGAAGACTAAAGAAAGGATCATGCAAGTACCAGGGTAAGTTGTCCTTCAAATGTTTCAACTTTGGTAAGATAGGTCATTTGGAAAATAAATGTCCAGACAAGAAACATGATCAGAACTCTGAAGGTGAAAAGAAGTTCAAACCTAAGAGATTTGGTAGAAAGAAAAGTTTATGTGTAAACGATGTTAACTCTTCAAAAGACACAAATAGTGACTCCTCGCGTGAAGATAAGGACAATGACTTCATGCTTATGGCCCAAGATGATTATGATAATAAAATCACAGGAAGTGAGGCTAATGAAGAAGAAGTTGTGGTTGATATGGAAGGAGAATTGATCAGTGCACTGGAAGATATTGACAGACTCAGAATTAAGAATAGAAAGAAAAAACAATTGTTGATACAGCTAGAGAAAGATAGTAAATAGCCTGATGAAAACTTTGCCCTGCTAAAAGTGGAATTATAAGAGGCAAAGAAAATCGAGGACATTCTGAAACAACAGTTATCAGAAAAGAAGGCAAGATGTAAAGCTCTGGAAGAAGAAGTAGTGAAAACTAGGAAAGAGTTGGAGAAGTTTCAAGCCTTGTATTATCAGAATCTGTCAAGTATCAAAGCCTCAGAATGATTAGCCACCATTCTGAATCAACAAAGGAATCCAAAGTTGAAAACATGGTTGGGTTATGAAGAGGGATCGAGTAGTGGTCATCCAAGTAACAAAGACTTCATCAAGTTTTTCAAATCTACAACCAATGACGACAACAAACCTGTAGAAACAAAGGAAGATAATCAACTACCCAAGAGGAGTAAAGAAAAAGGTGCTAGAACTGAATCTGTAGAACAAGGAAATAATACACTCCCTGCTCAAGGAAATCATCAGGATGGAAGAAATCTATTTTCTCAAAGAAGACAACCATTTTCTAGGTACAAAGAATTTTTCTATGGATATTGTTTCTACTGTTCTAACTTTGGTCACAAAGTTGTAAATTGATCCTTAAGACTTAGACATGAGCAATTAAGATTTCCAAGGAATAAATATCTGCCACAACAAAGAATGATACAACCAAGTAACAAATCATCACAGATTGAAAATTTCCAAATTAAGTCTAGAGACATGCAACTGAGGAGGTCAAGAAATAATAAATAGTCAATGAGTAGACAACGCTACAACAATAACTTTGACCTATTGAACAATGAGATTGAATGTTATAACTGTCACAACTTTGGCCACAAAGCTACAAACTGCCATCTGAAGAATTACAAAGCATATCCAAGGATAAAGTTCTTAGATAGAAAGGTCAGCACATGGAAAAGGAAAGATAGGGAAAAAGGTGGTCTAGCACTTTCAACTCAAAAACAAAAGGCATCTGGGAATATAGACAGTGGATGCTCCAAGCATGTGACTGGAGACAAGGATAATTTTATGTCAATAAGTAAAAGAAAAACATGAAATGTGATCCTTGAAAATGATGAACCAGGTAAAATCAAGGATAGAGGGATGGTGATTTTGAGTAATGTCAAAGGAGATGCCTAGTACGTTTTTCTTGTGGATGGTCTAAAACATAATTTGCTCAGTACAAGTCAAAAGTGTGACAGAGGCAGTGAAGAG
This sequence comes from Picea engelmannii, assembly GCA_009831015.1. NCBI lineage: Eukaryota > Viridiplantae > Streptophyta > Pinopsida > Pinales > Pinaceae > Picea > Picea engelmannii. The sequence continues at coordinate 3,282,225 of ML776967.1, read as the reverse complement.
GTGTTCACGTCCAAAGAGTGTAAGGTAAATGTAAACTTAGGACAAGTGGTGAATAAAGGCATAAGGACAATTAATGATGTTGATATTGAATCCTCCCTTGCAAGTAAAGAAGAAGACACAAATACAATAAAATAATGTTCAGTTAGCATCTATCCCATGGAAGAAGTAGAAGAAGAATCATGTTATAAGATGGAAGCTGAAGTTTTGAAGGTTGAGAAGGCAAACACCCAAACCAAGTTATTAAATAGATCCATGACCCTAGATAATCTCTTGGATAGTCAGACATCACCAAATGACAAATCCGGTATTGGATACAACAAGGAAGAAATCAATACTCTTAAGAAACCTGATACAGGTCCTTCGTCTGTGAAAAAGAAAAGCAGGTATGAGAGTGGTTGTAGTGGTTTTTTCTTGTGATTGAATATGGTCATAAAATCCTTGGATTGTATGCATCATGGAAGAAAAATGAAATTGCAGTAATAGAGATCGATGAGAATCAATGGGTAGATCCAAGGGTTATTTAAAAAGTACAAGCTACAATTACGTAGTGTTTCAGTAGGACAACAACATCCTCAACAACAACATTTTGTTTTACAAAATGATATACATGACATCCTGTAGAGATAATAAGAGGAAATACCTTGTCAAGGAAAGCTAACCTTTTACAAACAAAGGGGGAAAATAGTCAGAAGCGGAGAGAACAGTGACAGGGGAAGTCATCCAGTTATGACAAGAAAAGGTTGATGAAGGAGTCCCAGTAAGAGAGGTGAGCAATATTGAGTATTTTATAGAGGATCAGCGGAAGCTGAAGATGAACAGGCCAAGAATCAGAAGGAGAAGACTCTGGTTTAGATACAATTATTCTGCATGCCTCAAATAAGAGAGTCCATACTCTCAGGGGGAGTTTCTGTTGGTTTAATATCTGATACCACATAAAAATATTGTAACAACTCAGGGGGAGTGTGTTTTCTTTGACATTGATGTCAAAGGGGGAGAAAAGAGTATGGGTGCCTTTGTTGTCATCAATTCCAAAGGGGGAGATTGTTGGCATGTTTTTCAGGCAACGTATTCTTGTCATTGATGGAAAGTACAACAACAATGATGGCTTAAGTACAGGAAGAATGTGTCAAGCAGGCACCAGAAGTATTTTGGGAAGACACAACAGAGCAATCTTGATAAGATCAGAAGAGATAGTGCAGAGTATGCGTGTTTGTCATTGATGGAAAAGATCACGACCAACAACATAGGGATAATGGCATGGCAATGGAAAGTTCAATAAGTGATCGTTGGATCCCATTCAGAAGCGTAAACACCAAGAGTCAAGGAAGCAACTCACGACAGAAAATCATGAAATGTGAAACCATGACTTAATCTCCATTTCAGAGTTTCGGATACTGGGAGTTGGAGGTGTCTAGGACACTCATGACAAGAATGTCAAAATCACAAAATGTGAAGCCATGAATTAATCTAAGTCGTTGATCAAAGGGAGATTTTGGACCGTTGATCCAACTACATTTCGAAGTTTTAGATACTGGGAGTTGGAGGTGTCAAGAACACTCACGACAAGAATGACGAAATCGCGAAATGCAAAACCACGACTTAATCTGAGTCGTTGATCAAAGGGATATTGTGGACCGTTGATCTGACTTCATTTCGAAGTTTCAGATACCAGGAGTTGGAGGAGTCAAGGAAGCAAATCACGCCAGGAACTCGCGATATGCAAAATCACGAAAAGATTTGGACTGTCAAACCATCAAGATTGTGGACCGTTAATCTGACTCGATTTCGAAGTTTCGGTGATCACAACATGAAGAGTCGAGACTCTTCATGACAGGAGTCCCGAAGTTGCGAAATGCGAAACACCGAAAATTTTGGGGTACGTGACTTGGAGTGTCGAAATACTTCAACACAGAAATGTCGAAACGCCGAAAATTTCGGGGTTCATGACTTGGAGTGTCGAAACACTTCAACACAAAAATGCCAAAATTGAAATGCCAAAAATTTTGGGGTTCGTGACTTGGAGTGTCGAAACACTTCACCACAGAAATTCTGAAACGTCGAAATGAGAAACGTTGAAATACCTTTTGGTGTAGGCTGTGGTCACCATTAGTGGTCATGTGAGAGGGAGGAGCTAGCACCAAGCTAAGCTCCTTTTTAGTGATTGTAACATGAAGAGTCAATACTCTTCACCATAGGAATGCCGAAATGAGAAATGCGTGTTCAAAATTGGCCCCTGGTCATAGCCTATGGTCACATCGACAAAGGCTCAAGGGAGGAGCTAGCACGAAGCTAATATCCATTTCGAAGATCATGATTTGGAGAGTCGAGATGCCTCACAACAGGAATTGTCGAAACGCGAATCGCAAAAGCGCCTTCTTAACAGGCGTGTGGTCACCACCTGAGGCCACATGTGAAAGGAAAGGTGAAAAGTTCCAAATGAATATGGCTCAAGAGGTTCACATTGTGACTTCCAAAAACCATTGATTGTTTCTGCACAGAAAAATCAAAGAGGCCTCAGTGTGATTGCCAGAGGAGCTGAAGAGTCTCAAGGCATATGCCAGTGGAATGAAGACTGTTCATAGAGGCGATTGATAGATGGAAGAGTGTTGAAGCCTATAACTGCAACAGAAAGAATGAGCTCGACTATGATAGAGAAGACGAAGAGTCTCAACTGCTAGACAGGCTAAGTAATCTCAGCATAACACCCAGTGATGATGAACACATGGGTATAACCACCATAAAATATGAGGAATTTCCATGATGATCAGGAAGAGGACTCGAAACGAGGAGAACATGCAGAACAAAGAAAGAGTGTTGATTCTTGAGGGAGTGAAGCAGTGGCAATGTGGAGTGGTAGTGAATATCCTAATGTGGAGAACAATGGCGGGGTGTAGAGCATGCAGAAGCATTGCACATATAGTATGCACAAGGTGCATAGAGACTATAAGAATGCAGAACATAGAAGAGATGAGTGTTGTTGTTGAGAGTAATTTAGGCATGTAGAAGGAGGTAGTGTGCAGAAGCTGAAATACACAGAAGAGGAATGGTGCATTGAATGGACATGGCACACAGAGCATAAAAGGCAGAAGAACAGAAATCGTAAGGCATGTGTGCAGGAAGACAGTGAGGCAAACAGAGCAGGGCAGTGTAGCAGAACAATGATGAGACTGGTAAGCCATTGATGAACATTATATCAATGTAATAAATTTCAGTAGCAAAGATTGATATTTCAGGGTGGTTGGGAGGTGGTAGGGAGGACTGTTGTCCTCAGAGGTTCAAGTGGGTGCTTGAACAGAGGGAGTTGTAGCTTCCATCTGGTTGTAGCTAGAGAAACCAAGGTGGCAGGGTGGTGCAAGGGAGAACATTAGTTCTCTGATATACAGGTTGGTGCCTGTGTAACTAGAAGTTGGTGCTTCCATCCAGTTGGTGTTGTAACTCTTAGGAAGTTGGTGCTTCCATCCAGTTGGTGTTGGAACTCTTAGGAAGTTGGTGCTTCTATTCAGTTGGTGTTGGAACTCTTAGGGAGTTGGTGCTTCCTTCTAGTGGGTGATAGAGAAACCAGGGAGTTGGTGCTTCCTTCTAGTGGGTGCTAGAGAAACCAGGGAGTTAGTGCTTCCTTCTAGTGGGTGCTAGAGAAACCAGGGAGTCAATGCTTCCTTCTAGTGGGTTCTAGAGAATCTAGAGAGTTGGTGCTCTCAGCAAGTAGCATCTTACAAAACAGAGGTTGTAGCCTCATTATGAGTTGGTTCTCATAAGTATGATAATGTAGAGATTGTAAAGATTGCTTATCATATAAAGAAGAAGAGGTTTTTACCCTTTATGGGTTTCCTCAGGAAATATCTGTCTCTGTGTATCTCATATGTGTGAATGATGTTGAATGTTCTATTGCTTACTTCCTTGCATTATTGTGATTGTCATTGAGTTCTTTGTAAAGAGTTTAAAATAAGCATAATTGTTTAAGCACGGTAACAACTGATTCACCCCCCCCCCTCCTTTCAGTTGTCCAACACGCATTACACCAATGTTTTACGTGGAAACCTAAAGTAGGAGAAAACCAAGGAATGTTTTTTCGTATATGTCTTGAAGAATTACATTCATTAGAAGCATCAACTTCCTTTGTTTTCTAGCTGCAACTGGAAGGAGGCTCCAAACCCCTAGTTTCTTAGGCTACAACCTGAGGAAAGCTCCAACTCCCCAATTATCTGGCTACAACCAAAAGGAGGATACAACCCCCTATGTTCTCCGGATACAATCAAAAGGTGGATATAACCACCTGTCCTTGCCCCGTCCAAAATCCCTGACGTATAAGTAGAATAATGGAACCACTGTCACACTATCACTGTGAGATATACTGTTGTAAACTTGTACCAATCAACCTGTACCAATAACCTGAACCATGCATCAACTTGTACCTCAACCTGTACCATGAACAAGTTCATCAACCATGCACTAAACCTATACAAATAACCTGTCACAACAACTTGTCCAAACAACCTATCACAACAACTTGTCTCATCAATTTTATCAACCAAATCATATATACTCACCAAGATCAATCACCAAGACAACTCTCAAATATGTGCATCAACCAATTATAACACAACAACTCATAATCATCACCAAGATCAATATGTGCTTCTAATAATACAAGTATGCTACATAATAAAAAAAACATGTGTCAACAATAATTCTAACAAGTGCCTCCAACCAATCATGTACCAATCATGTATCAACTACTCATCAACTAGACTCATCAATATGTATCAAAATCATCAACTATACACCTCATGTATGTGCCAACTCATCAACTACTTGTCTCAACCATGTACCCAACATGTACCTCAACCAAATGCCCTCATGAATTTCATCATCCAAATATGATTTGTAACTATGTAATATACTTGGTGTATATGATCACATTCCTACAAACCGTCCTTAACTTTAACAACAAGAGACTAGCATTTTCATCAAACTTTTCTTTAGTCTCACATGCCTAGTTTTGTATTAGTCAACAACCCTAACTTGAAATAATCATAACTTTGTACCTGTAATGAATAAAGATATGAAACTAATACACAATGTCCTTCAGTGTGTTTTATACAATTCCTCCAAGTTTCACTACTTGGAACCTCTTGGAAAAGGATTTATAGCAAGAATGGCATACCTTGTTGAATTCTGGTTTATTCTAGAGAGCGACCTTGTAGAGAGTGCCCCGCATGGAATATTTGTGGAATCGATCTAAAATTGTTACAAAACATACTGTAGACTGTACTCTAACCAACACATTTTTTTTTACTAAATTTGGATCTGTTATGAAGAAGTTATGATGTTTTTACCCGAAACACCTGTTTTAGACTAGTTTCAGGACTAGCCACAAACCCTATTTTCCACGGAGTGTAACTCCAAAAATACAACGACCCACAAGATGAATTCTTTACCACAGATACTTGGATATGTTTCCTCAATGGAATAGCAATTTCATGGTCTGAATCATTCTAGAAAAAAATTTATTGCAAAAATGGTGAGATGACTTGTAAATAACATACCTTAGAAAGCAACATCAAAATAATTTATCCTTCCTTGAATTCTAGCCTTCTTTTCTTCACCTTGCCTCAAAAATTCAGCTTATATGTCCTTTGGTTACCTCAGGAACCTATAGGTATTCAATATTCTCAAGTGTGTCTAAAATGAGAGAGCCTTGCCTCTTATTTATACTCTCCAAGTAGCTTCCTTAAAAACATCTTCTAGGTCACTTTGCCCACTTTCCTTGTTTTAGGGTTAACCCACTTCTAATTTCTCCATTAAATTTATGATTTAAATAATTTATTTTGTATTCACTTTGAATTATAGTAAACTCATCAATTCACTTTATTATTTACCTTTTAAAATCTCTTAAACCACTTTGACTACTTTGACCTTTTGGGGCTTCTAGATGACATATGAAGGTCCTCCAACTTCATAAGGCCATAAATCTCAATCCATGAGGAGTTATGTGACATTACACATACCACCAGAAATGGAATGAAATGTAATATCCATATAGAATAGTATTACCTGAAAATATATCAAAACTCATACTGTTATCCATCAAATAAACTTGGGTCCATTACCCAAACCTGGGTTCTCCAACTTCTCATGGTCATAACTCTCTAACCGTGAGAAGTTATGTGACGTTCCACATACCACCATAAATGGCATGAAAAACACTATCCATCTAGGATATTTTCACTAAAAAATTCATTGACCTTTATCTCATTATTCCACAAATAATCATGCGTTCTCTAACCATACTTCTAACATAACTCAATCCGCAAGGCGTCTTCCTATGAGGGATTTCACCATAAGGGGACCACTTTGGAGTTCATCCATTTGTACTTATTAGCAACCATGACAAGACAATAATGATTCATCTTTACATCAAACAAACTTGGGTCCATTACCCAAACCTTTGTGCTACTGGAATTCGCTATCGTACTTTTTCCAACGGTTGACATCAATATACAATATCACTCTCCAATAGTTGACATCAATGACAACCAACAATCCATACCAACTATCCATCAACCTAAGCCAATTTTCTGACAATCTCCCCCTTTGGAATTGATGGCAAAACCAACATTGATGGCAACACTTAGCCATGATAACATTCATGCTTATACTCTTTATCAATGTTTCTATCTCTCCCCCTTTGACATCAATGGAAAAGGGTATGTCCCATTGGGGTTGGTCCCCCTAACTGAACTCTCCTTGGGGATGCTCCCCCTGTCTACGTGCCTTTGATTTTTATTTTTGTTTATAATCCTCTGATTACTCTCTTTCCTTTCATATGAATAATATCTCCCCCTTTGATAAAGGGTATCACTCTTAATTCATATCTCTCATTCTTCCTTTGTGACAATCACTCCCCTTGGAAACATGCCTCTATGCTCTCACTCCAAGAATTTACCTTTTGCATATGATAAATATCTCCCCCTTTGTCCTATTTATGGTACTTCCTCATGTGCATCTAAGACATATAATATAAGCATTCAAAAATATTCATTTTGGAGTAGAAATTACTCCTAGTCTATGGTGAAGATACTCAAAGGATTCCCATGGAAGCAGTTTTGTAAAGATGTATGACACTTGTTCTTTTGTTCACACATATTCAACTCTGATGTTCTTCTTTGCAACCTGTTCCCATAGAAAGTGATAATTGATTGGAATGTGCTTCATCTTGGAGTTCATCACTGGGTTTTTGAGATACTGATGGTGCTTGTATTATCACAACAAATTGGAATAGGCTCATCATACTCAACCTGTATATCTTTCAAATTTTGTTTCATCCAAAGAGCCTGTGTACAACATGATGCTACTGCAATATACTCTACCTCAGTTGTAGATAAAGATACTGATGATTGTTTCTTTATTAACCATGATACTAAACACTCACCCAAGTAGAACGTTCTTCCACTAGTGCTTCATTGGTCATCAATACAACATGCCCAATCTGCATCTGTGTAGGCAATAAGTGATAGATCCTTTCCTTTTGGATACCATAATCCAAACTCTTATTTTCCTTTGAGATATCTAAAAATACTCTTCACTACTAATACATGTGATTCCTTTGGTGCTGCTTGAAATCGTGCCACCTGTCCAACTGCCTACATTACATCCGGTTTGGATGTTGTCACATATAGTAAGCTACCAATAATTAATCTGTATTGTCTCTGGTCTGTAGACTTTGAATCATCATCTTTGCTCAACTTGCAACTAGTTTGCAATCTTCCATTACGAACCTCTTTAGCATTTCTCTGATATGCTTAGTTTGAGAAATAAAAATTCCTTGGTTTCTTTGACATATATGAGGACCTATAAAGAAGGATAGTCCTCCAAGTAATGACATTTCAAATTCATTCTGCATATCCTTTGCAAATTTCTGGCTTAACTTGTCATTAGTACTTCCAAAACAATATCATCAAGATAAATTTCAATTAATAAAATATTACCTTGAGTTACCTTGATGTAGAGGTTGTTGTCTACGCTTCCTTTCCATAGTTCGTAGGGAGTTTTGTCATTTTTGTTTCTGAGCATTACTCTATTGTGAATGTGAAATGATGTATGCATTGCATGTGTCCAAAAAACATCTGTCAATTTGTAATCCATTAGCATTGTTCGAGCCATTTCCTATGTAATTATCATCCATTATGAAAATGTTCATTTTTCTTTGAACCAATCTATGAATCCATTCTGTCATCCACTATCATATATCTATCCAAACCTATTAAGTGTTCTTACAAATCCACCTCTGTCCATACTGTCCAAGACTCTACTTGTGCAATTGTCCATAATGCTAACCCATTTATCACTACAATATCATGAAGTCTTGATTAATCTATCAAATTGTACTTTTGCTAACTGATTGCTCCGAATATGTCTTCTCAAAATCCGCAAATTGCTCGAAGGATGGTTTTGTTTATTAAGGTTGGTTTCCATTGATGTCAAACCTTGAAGAAAGCTCCATAGCACAAAGGTTCGGGTAATGGACCCAAGATTGTTTGATGTAAATATGACTCATTATTGTTTTTTCATGGTTGATAAGAAGTAAATATGGATTAACTCCAAAGTGGTCCCCTTATGGTGAAATCCCTCACAGGAAGATGCTTTGCGGAGTAAGAGAACCCATGCTTAGTTGTGGAATAATGAGATGAAGGACTGTGAATTTGTCAAGGTAAATATCCTAGATGGATATTTCTTGTCATGCCATTTCCGGTGGTATGTAGAACGTCACATAACTCCTCACGGTTAGAGTTATGACCATGTGAAGTTGGAGAACCCAGGATTGGGTAATGGACCCAAGTTTGTTTGATGGATAATAGTATGATTTTTTCTATATTTTAAGGTAATACTATTCTATATGGATAGTACATGTCATTCCATTTCTGGTGGTATGTGCAATGTCACATAACTCCTCACGGTTTTAGAGTTATGGCCTTACGAAGTTGGAGGACCCTCATATGTCATCTAGAAGCCCCAAAAGGTCAAAGTAGTCAAAGTGGTTTAAGAGATTTTAAAAGGTAAATAATAAAGTGAAGTGATGTGTGTATTATAATTCAAATTGAATACAAAAATGCCGAAATGCAAGGAAGGATAAATTCTTTTGATGGTGCTTTCTAAGGTATGTTATTTACAGGTCATCTCACCATTTTCTTCATACAGTCTTTTATATAATGATTCAGACCGTGAAATTGCTATGAAAATGAGAAAACATATAGAAGTATCTATGGTAAAAAAATTAGTTTGTGGGTCGTTGTATTTTGGGAGTTACACTCTGTGGAAAATAGGGTTTGTGGCTAGTCCTGAAACTAGTCAAAAACAGGTGTTTCAAGGAAAAACATCATAACTTCTTCATAACATATCCAAATTCAGGGAGACCAAATGTGTTGGTTAGGTTAAATTCTTTAGTATTTTTTTAATAGTTTCATATCCATTCAACTAATATTTCATGTGGGGAATGCTCTATAAGGTCACTCTCTAGAATAAGACAGAATTCAGCAAGGTATGCCATTTTTGCTATAAATCATTTTTTGAGAGGTTCCAAGTAGTGAAAATTGGAGGAATTGCATATAACACACTAAATAAAATTGTGTATCAGTTTCAAATATTTATACATTACAGGCTCAAATTTATGATTACTTCAATTTAGGGTTGTTGACTAATCCAAAACTAGGCATGTGAGACTAAAGAAACGTTTGATGAAAATGCTAGTCTCTTGTTGTTAAAGTTAAGGAAGGTTTGTAGGGATGTGATCATATACACCGGTTCTATTACAGAGCTACAAATCAGATTTAGATGATAAAATTGATGAGGGATTTTGGTTGAGGTACATGTTGAGTACATGGTTGAGACAAGTAGTTGATGAGTTGGCACATAAATGAGGTGTATAGTTGATGATGTTGGTACATATTGATCAGTCATAGTTGATGAGTAGTTGAAACATGATTGGTACATACTTGGTACATGGTTAGATGCACTTTTTTATGGTACAGGTTGATTACAGGTTGTTTGGTACATGTTGGTGCATGGTTGATGCACTTATTTATGGTACAGGTTGATTACAGGTTGAGGTACAGGTTGATGCATGGTTCAGATTTATTGGTAGAGGTTTACAATGGTACATCTCAAAGTGATAGTGTGACAGTGGTTCCATCATTCTACTTCTACTTTAGGGTGGAAGGACAGGGCAAGGACAGGTGGTTGTAGCCACCTTCCGGTTGTAGCCAAAGAACATAGAGGGTTGTAGCCTCCTTCTGGTTGTAGCCAGAGAATTGGGGAGTTGGAGCTTCCCTCGAGTTGTATCCTAAGAAACTAGGGGGTTGGAGCCTCCTTCCAGTTGCAGCTGGAAAACAAAGGAATTTGGTCCTTCCAATGAATGTAATTATTCAAGACATATAAGAAAAAGCATTCCGTGGTTTTCTCCTGATTTGGGTTTCCAAGTAAAACATTGGTGTATTGTGTACTGTGTATGTGTGTGATTGTTTATTTCTTACTTCTCATTATTGGATAATAATTCTACATTAATATAACATTTGAAGAAAAAGGATTATAATTATGCTATTACTGATTCACCCCTCCTCTCAATAATCCAACAATTGGAATCAGAGCAGGTTCCTTTAGAAATCAGTTTAACCACTGAAAGGTAGATCATGGAGAGTACCAACTCTTATAAAAATGGAATACCACAGTTTGATGGACATAAGTATGCTTTTTGGAGCATAAGGATGAATACATATATACAGGCACAGGGATTTCAAGTTTGTCAAACAATTGTAGATGGATACACAACACCAACAGTTCCACCAACAAATGACAAAGCATTGAAACTCAGTGAGAATAATTCCAAAGCCAAAAATGCACTTTTGAATGGTCTCAGTGATACGGTATTCACCAAAGTTGCACATTGTAAATTTGTTAAAGATATTTGGGACAAGCTTCGAAATATTTATGAAGGAGATTCAAAAGTCAAAGAAGTAAAGTTTAAAACTTACAGAGGTCAGTTCGAAAAACTAAAAATGAAGGAAGATGAAGATATTGTAGTCTACTTCTTACGAGTCAATGAAATAATGAATGCAATCATTGGATTGGGAGAAGAAATTGAAGAATCTGTAATTGTTCAAAAGGTACTAAGATCTCTTCCTATGAGATTCAACCCTAAGATATCAACACTAGAAGAAACATCAGATCTAAACTCAATAAGCATGGACGAATTGCATGGAATCTTCACAGCATATGAGATGAGAATTGAATAGGAAAATCCAGATGTAAAAGAAGTAGCCTTCAAAGCATACAAAAGATCAAATCAAAAGAAAAAGGAACAAGAAGAATATAGCAACAACAGCGATGTCTTAGAAGATAATGAAGAAGTGGCCAACTTCGTCAAAACACTGAACAAGGGAACCAACAGTATGTATAGAGGTAAGATTCCTTTAATTTGTTTTAATTGTGATGGTATTGGTCATTTTTCTAACAAATGTCCTCATAAGAAAAACATAAATGATGAAGGTTACTCAAAAGGCAGACAAACATATAAAGGTAAAAGAACTACAAAGAAAGTTTTCAAGAAAAGTTTTTGCACCAAAGAAGACATCTCATCATTAGATGAAGATGAAGTCAGTGACAGTGAAACAGAGAGATTTCTATTCATGGCAATAGAAGACTCTAATAAAGAAGACTCTGAAGAAGAATATGAAGAAGCATATGAAGAAGAAATTGAAGAGGAAAAATTTGACTTCTAAGAAGAATTAATGAGTGCCATAGAAGTTATCAGAAGAGAAAAGAAGAAAAACAAGAAACTACAAGAAGAACTAGATAAGAAAAACAACACTAAAGAGCTAGAACAAATGATCACAAAATTGAAGGTTCAAATAGAAGAAGATAAAATAATTGAAGAATCCCTCAAAGAACAGCTAGAAGAAAAGAACAAGATCATTAGAAACCTGGAAGAAAAGATTGTCACACTAAGAAAGGATATTCAAAAGAAAAATATGCATAATAGATCAAAAGTTTTGGATGACATTATCAGCAGTCTAAAATCTCATCTTGACAAGTCTAGACTTGGATACAATCAGACAGAAAAGGGATCAAGCTCCAAAACAACAGAGCAAGAAACAAATCCAAAAATCTATGCAAAAATAATTAAAGGGGATAAAAATATATACAAGGAAGATTATATGGACACTCTTCCACCAATAAGATTTAGATTTTAGAATCAACAACAGATAGATAGGCCTCAAGAAGAAGAAGGATTCATAAGAGCACTCCCTTTCATAAGATCTTCAACTACCATGTATAAAACTATATTTTTTGGTTTATGTTATACATGTAATAATTTTGGACATAAAGTTGTAAATTGCAGAGCTAACAACAGGAACAATAACTACTTTGAGATCCATACACAAAGGGGTTATTCAAGAATACCTAGTGAAACACAGAGATGAAGTTACAACATCTTTGAATCTTTGAGCACTGAAGTGGAATGTTACAAATGTAACAATTTTGGACACATGGCCAAAAATTGCAGAATGACAATCCCTCCTAAAGACCCTCAATAGAGTTACAAGCAAGAACCTTAGAAAACGACATGGATAAGAAAACAAGATCAATATAGCAATGAAGAATGCACAATCGATCTACAAGCTAAACAGAAGAAACTTGGTTGGTATGTTGACAGTGGATGTTCAAAACACATGATAGGTGATAGAGACAAGTTTCTTGCATTACGAAAGGAAGGAGATGGATCAGTCTCATTTGGAAATGATGATTCAACCAAAATCATTGGAAAAGGCATAGTCTGAATTGGGAACAAAAATGAAAATGAAGAAAATGTTCTACTAATAGAAGATATGAAACATAATATTTTTAAGTGTGAGTCAAATGTGTGACCAAGTTCATAAAGTTACTTTCGATTCACAAAAGTATGAGATAAGAAAATAAGGTTCAGGGAAATTGGTCGCTACAGCCATAAGAACTTCAAGCAAGATATATGTGTTAAGCGAAATTGGAAATGAAAAGTGTTGTCTAGGAAAGGAAGATGAAAGTTGTCTATGGCATAGAAGAATGGGTCACATGCATTTTGATAACTTTGTCAAAGTCGTCAAAAGAGAAGCAATCAGAGAAATGCCCCAGATCATGAAACCAACCAACACTTTATGCAAGCATTGCCAACAAGGAAAGAAAACAAATACTAGGTTCAAATCAAAGGAATATTCAACAAAAAAACCACTAAAAATTGTGCATACTGATCTAGTTGGACCAACTACAACAAAAGGCTTAAAATGTGAGAGATACTTTATGTTATTAGTTGATGATTATACAAGAATGACTACAGTTTGCTTTCTCAAGAACAAGTCATAATTTTTTGAAAACTTCAAGATCTACAAGGAAATGGTTGAAAATGATATGGATTCAAGAATCAAATGCTTAAGATCAGATAATGGAGGAGAATTCACCTCAAAGGAACTTATGGACTACTGCAGCAACCATGAAATTAAAAGGAAATTCTTCATCCTAGGACACCTCAACAAAATGGAGTTGTTGAAAGAAATAACAAGACAGTACAAGAAATGGCTCAAACAATGATAATGGATTCAAAGTTGAGAGATATTTTTTGGACACGGGCAATGCATACAATAGTTCAAATTCAAAAAAGATTAATGCTTAGAAACAACACTGATAAAACTCCCTACGATCTATGGAAAGGAAGACCAGCAAATGTGAAGCACTTTAGAGTTTTTGGAAGCAAATGCTACATCAAAAGAGAAGATGGCAGAATGAGAAAGTTTGACTCTCGTGTGGACAAAGGAATACTTGTTGGTTACTCAAATACAAGGAAATCATACAAGTGTTACAATCTAAGATTAAACAAAGTTGTGGAAAGAATCAATGTAACAATTGATGAAAGATGCAAAACAGAATCAAAGGAAGGAGAAAACAAATCAATGGAACAACTTTTCGAAGAAGAATATGAAAAAGAAGTAGAAGATGAAGATGAAGATGAAGATGAAGATGAAGAGAATCCGATAGAAGAATAAGAGCAAGTTCAACGAGTATCTCCAAAAACACCTAGAAAACAAGTACAGAAGAATCATCCTTCAGATTAGATTATTGGAAACAAAGATGCAGGAGTTGAGACTAGAAGAAAAATTCGTTCACCAGAACAAACACACCTAGCACTCTTATCTACAATTGAACCAAACTATTTTGAAGAAGCCAGCAAGGATGAATTTTGGAATAAGGCCATGGATGAAGAATTGGATCAAATAGAGAAAAATGACACTTGGGAATTGGTTCCAAGACCAAAGAATAAGAATGTGATCGACAGAAAATGGGTTTTCAAGAATAAATTGAATGAATATGGACAGGTTAAAAGTAACAAAGCTAGATTGGTATGTAAAGGATATGCACAGATTGAAGGAATCGACTTTGAAGAGATATTTTCCCCAGTTGCTAGAATAGAAGCAATCTGTTTGCTTTTAGCTTATGCATGCTCCAAAAATATTAAAGTATATCAGATGGATGTAAAATCAGCTTTTCTGAATGGGGAACTTGAAGAAGAAGTCAACATTGAACAACCAGAAAGATTTCAGTTGTCATAGAACATAGACTATGTATGTAAATTAAAGAAGGTCTTGTATGGTCTAAAACAGGCTCCTAGAGCATTGTACTCCAGACTGGATAAGTATCTGCAGCAGGCAGGGTTCAGAAAAGGAAGTGCAAACAGTAACCTCTACATCAAGGTAAGCCAAGGAGATATTTTATTAATTGAAGTTTATGTTGATGATATTATGTTTGGTAGTGATGATGACAGGTTAAGCCAAACATTTGAAAAAGACATGCAGAATGAATTTGAGATGTCATTACTTGGAGAACTATCATTCTTTCTGGGACTTCAGATATGTCAAAGCAACCAAGGAATTTTTATTTCTCAAACCAAGTATATCATAGAAATGCCAAAGAGGTTCAGAATGGAAGATTGCAAACCAGTTATCACTCCCATGCAAACCAATTGTAAGTTGAGAAAATATGATGATTCGAAGTCTACAGATCAGAGGAAATACAGGTCAATATTGGAAGCCTACTATATGTGACAACATCCAGACTAGATGTAATGTAGGCAATTGGACAGGTGGCATGATTTCAAGCAGCACCAAAGGAATCACATGTATTAGCAGTAAAGAGGATCTTCAGATATCTCAAAGGAACAAAAGAGTTTGGATTATGGTATCCAAAAGGAAAAGATCTATCACTTATTGCCTACACAGATGCATATTGGTCAGGTTGTATTGATGACCGAAAAAGCACCAATGGAGAAACATTCTACTTAGGTGAGTGTTTGGTATCATGGATAAGCAAGAAACAATCATCAGTATCTCTATCTATAGTCGAGGCAAAGTATATTGTAGCAACAACATGTTGTACACGGGTTGTTTGAATGAAACAAACTTTGACATATATACAGGTTGAGTATGATGAGCCCATTCTAATATATTGTGATAATACAAGTGCCATCAGTATCTCAAAAACCTGGTGATGCACTCCAAGACAAAGAACATTCCAATCAAGTATCACTTTCTACGGGAACATGTTGCAGAAAAGAACATCAGAGTTGAGTATGTGGGCACAAAAGAACAAGTGGAAGACTTCTTTACAAAACCACTTCCACGGGATGCCTTTGAATATCTTCACCAAAAACTTGGAGTTATTTCTACTCCAAAATCAATGATTTTTGAATGCTTATCTTATATGTCTTATATGTACACGAGGAAGCACCATAAGAGGACAGTTCAGTCAGGGGGAGCAGCCCCGGATGGAAAGATACCTTTGTCATTGATGACAAAGGGGGAGAGATTTATCAGATGCAGAGGACAGAGGCAGATTTATCAGATGTAGATTACAAAGGCATGGTTCCAGGGGGAGAATGAGTGATATGATTTCATTATTGCATCAAAGTGTTTCCATCAATGCCAAAGGAGGAGATTGTTGATTAAGGTTGGTTGTCATTGATGTCAACCCTTGAAGAAAGCCCCGTAGCACAAAGGTTTGGGTAATGGACCCAATATTGTTTGATTTTAATATGATTCATTATTGTTTTGTCATGGTTTATAAGAAGTAAATATGGATGAACTCCAAAGTGGTCCCCTTATGGTGAAACCCTCACGGGAAGATGCTTTGCGGAGTAAGAGAACCCATGATTAATTGTGGAATAATGAGATGAAGGACAGTGAATTTTTCAAGGAAAATATCATATATGGATAGTTCTTGTCATTCCATTTCCCGTGGTATGTAGAACATCACATAACTCCTCACGGTTAGAGAGTTATGACCATGTGAAGTTGGAGAACCCAGGTTTGGGTAATGGAGCCAAGTTTGTTTGATGGATAACAGTATGATTTTTTCTATATTTGAAGGTAATACTATTCTATATGGATAGTACATGTCATTCTATTTCTGTTGGTATGTGGAATGTCACATAACTCCTCACAGTTTGAGATTTATGGCCTTACGAAGTTGGAGGACCCTCATATGTCATCTAGAAGCCCTAAAAGGTCAAAGTAGTCAAAGTGGTTTAAGAGATTTTAAAAGGTAAATAATAAAGTGAAGTGATGAGTGTATTATAATTAAAAGTGAATAAAAAATAAATTATTTCAATAATAAATTTAATGGAGAAATTAGAAGTGGATTAACCCTAAAATAAGGAAAGTGGGCCAAGTGACCTGGAAGATGTTTTTAAGGAAGCTACTTGGAGAGTATAAATAAGAGGCAAGGATCTTTCATTTTAATAACACTTGAGAATATTGAATATATATAGGTGTCTAAGGTAACTAAGGATATCTAAGCCAAATTTCTCAGGGAATTTGAAGAAAAGAAGGCCGAAATGCAAGGAAGGATAAATTCTTTTGATGGTGCTTTCTAAGGTATGTTATTTACAGGTCATCTCACCATTTTCTCTATAACTTTTTTTATATAATGATTTAGACCATGAAATTGCTATGACATTGAGAAAACATATCCAAGTATCTGTGGGAAAAAATTCATCTCATGGGTCATTGTATTTTTGGAGTTACACTCTGCAAAAAATAGGGGTTGTGGCTAGTCCTGAAACTAGTCAAAAATAGGTGTTTTGGGTAAAAACGTCATAACTTCTTCATAACCGATCCAAATTTAGTGAGAAAAAATGTGTTGGTTAGGGTACGGTCTGTATTATGTTTTGTAACCATTTGAGATCAATTAAAAAAAAAAAAATTGCAGGTCACGCTCTACAAGGTCGCTCTCTAGAATAAGCCATAATTCAGAAAGGTATGTCATTTTTGCTATAACTCCTTTTCTGAGAGGTTCCAAGTAGTGAAAAATGGAGGAATTGCATAAAACACACTGAAGAACATTGTGTATCAATTTAATATATTTATACATTATAGGTTCAAAGTTATGATTACTTCAAGTTAGGGTTGTTGACTAATCCAAAACTAGGCATGTGAGACTAAAGAAAAGTTTGATGAAAATGCGTTTCTCTTGTTGTTAACGTTAAGGAAGGTTTGCAGGAATGTGATCATATACACCAGGTATATTACGGAGCTACAAATCATATTTGGATGATGAAATTGATGAGGGATTTTGGTTGAGGTACATGTTGAGTACATGGTTGAGACAAGTAGTTGATGAGTTGGCACATACATGAGGTGTATAGTTGATGATGTTGGTACATATTGATGAGTCATAGTTGATGAGTAGTTGACACATGATTGGTACATACTTGGTACATGGTTGGATTCACTTGTTTATGGTACAGATTGATTACAGGTTTTTTGGTACATGTTGGTGCATGGTTGATGCACTTATTTATGGTACATGTTGATTACAGGTTGAGGTACAGGTTGATGCATGGTTCAAATTTATTGGTACAGGGTTATAGTGGTATATCTCACAGTGATAATATGATAGTGGTTCAATCATTCTACTTCTACTTCAGGGTGGCAGGACAGGGCAAGGATAGGTGGTTGTAGTCACCTTCTGATTGTAGCCAGAGAACATAGGGGGTTGTAGCCTCCTTCTGGTTGTAGCCAGAGAATTGGGGAGTTGGAGCTTCTCTCAGGTTGTATCCTGAGAAACTAGGGGGTTGGAGCCTCCTTCCAGTTGCAACTGGAAAACAAAGGAAGTTGGTGCTTCTAATGAATGTAATTTTTCAAGACATATAAGAAAAAACATTATGTGGTTTTCTCTCGATTTGGGTTTCTACGTAAAACACTGGTGTATTGTGTATGTGTGTGATTGTTTATTTCTTACTGTTCATTATTGGATAATAATTCTACATTGATATAACATTTGAAGAAAAAAGATTATAATTATGCTATTACTAATTCACCCCCCCTCTTAGTAATCCAATAGGTTCTTTGTTCTGGCACAGCTATCTCATAGACTCCCCCTGTCTAATATTCATATTACTTGGGAGTCTCTAAGCCAGATGGCTCATAACAATTCCTTCTCTGATGTGTATTCATCATCATCGTCATTGGTAGATTCATCATCATCTTCATTGGTAGATTCATTATCTCTCTGAGCTATGACTTCTTTCTTTCTATCTTTGGATTCATTTTTCACTAAAATGCATGAAAGTACAATATCTTGAACATGTTCCTTATTTAACTGTCCTTCCTTTCTTTTAGTTAATTTCCAAACCTTTATGTATCTGACATATTTCCTTTTCTCTGTAGAATTTTCTCCATCTTGTTTTGTTGCCAATCTTGCGATCTCTGGTACTTGGTCTTTGTTCACTTGTTCTTCTTGTTTTCTTATCCATACTTTCTTATATTTGATATCAATATTCTCTTTCATGGAAGTATCGATCATGCTTCTACAATCACTGGTTATGTGTCCATAGTTATGACATTTGTAACACTCAATGTTACGTGCGACCACTTAGGCTACAACCAAAAGAAGGCTACAACCCCCTATGTTCTTCGACTACAACCGAAAGGTGGATACAACCACCTGTCCTTGCCCTGTCCAACCTCCCTAACATATAAATAGAATGATGGAACCACTATCACACTATCACTATGAGATATACTGTTGTAAACCTATACCAATAACCTGAACCATGCATTAACCATGCATCAACCTGTACCTCAACCTATACCATGAACAAGTGCATCAACCATGCACCAAACCTATACAAATAACCTGTCACAACAACTTGTCCAAACAACCTGTCTCGTCAATTTTATCAACCAAATTAGATTTACTCACCAATATCAATCACCAAGACAACTCTCAAAGATGTGCATCAACCAAGTATAACACAACAACTCATAATCATCACCAAGATCAATATGTGCTTCTAATAATACAAGTATGCTACATAATCCATAAACCATGTGTCAACAATACTACTAACAAGTTCCTCCAACCATGTACCAAGTATGTACCAATCATGTATCAACTACTCATCAATATGTACCAACATCACCAACTATACACCTCACGTATGTGCCAACTCATCAACTACTTGTCTCAACCATGTACCCGACACGTACCTCAACCAAATTCCCTCATCAATTTCATCATCCAAATATGATTTGTAACTCTGTAATAGACCTAGCGTATATGATCACATTCCTACAATTCTTCCTTAAATTTAACAATAAGAGACTATCATTTTCATCAAACTTTTCTTTAGTCTCACATGCCTAGTTTTGGATTAGTCAACAACCCTAACTTGAAATAATCGTAACTTTGTACTTGTAATGAATAAATATCTAAAACTGATAAAAAATGTTCTTCAATGTGTTTTATGCAATTCCTCCAGGTGTCACTACTTGGAACCTCTCAGAAAATGATTTATAGCAAGAATGACATACTTTGTTGAATTCAGGCTTATTCTAGAGAGAGACCTTGTAGAACGTGCCCCTCACGAAATATTTGCTAAATCGATCTGAAATTGTTACACAACATACTAAAAACTATACTCTAACCAAAACATTTGTTTGACCGAATTTGGAGATGTTATGAAGAATTTATGACATTTTTACCCTAAACACATGTTTTAGACTAGTTTTAGGACTAGTCACAAAACCTATTTTCCATGGAGTGTAACTCCAAAACTACAACGACCCACATGATGGATTTTTTACCACAAATACTTGGATATCTTTCCTCAATGGAATATCAATTTCACGGTCTGAATCGTTCTAGAAAAAACGTTATTGCAAAAATGGTGAGATGACCTGTAAATAACATACCTTAGAAAGCATCATCAAAATAATTTATCCTTCCTTGAATTTCGACCTTCTTTTCTTCACCTTCCCACAGAAATTTGGCTTATATGTCATTTGGTTACCTCATACACATATAGGTATTCAATATGGTCAAGTGCGTCTAAAATGAGATAGCCTTGCCTCTTATTTATACTCTCCAAGTAGCTTCCTTAAAAATATTTTCTAGGTCACTTTTCCAACTTTCCTTATTTTAGGGTTAACCCACTTCTAATTTTTCCATTAAATTTATTATTTAAATAATTTATTTTGTATTCACTTTGAATTAT
>ML776967.1:3243706-3261600 GCA_009831015.1 Picea engelmannii | reverse complement strand
CTTTATTATTTACCTTTTAAAATCTCTTAAACCACTTTGACTACTTTGACCTTTTGGGGCTTCTAGATGACATATGAGGGTCCTCCAACTTCGTAAGGCCGTAACTCTCAAACCGTGAGGAGTTATGTGACATTACACATACCGCCAAAAATGGAATGAAATGTACTATCCATATAGAATATTATTACCTAAAAATATATCAAAACTCATATTGTTTTCCATCAAACAAACTTGGGTCCATTACCCAAACCTGGGTTCTCCAACTTCTCATGGCCATAACTCTCTAACCGTGAGGAGTTATGTGGAATTCCACATACCACCGGAAATGGCATGACAAGAACTATCCATCTATGATAGTTTCACTAAAAAAATTCACTGACCTTCATCTCATTATTCCACAAATAAACATGGGTTCTCTAACCATACTTCTAGGATAACTCAATCCGCAAAGCGTCTTCCCGTGAGGGATTTCACCATAAGGGGAGCAATTTGGAGTTCATCCATTTGTACTTATTATCAACCATGACAAGATAATAATGAGTAATATTTACATCAAACAAACTTGGGTCCATTACCCAAACCTTTGTGCTACTGGAATTCGCTACCATACTTTCTCCAAGGGTTGACATAAATCTACAATATCACTCTCCAATAGTTGACATCAATGACAACCAAGTATCCATCAAGCTAAGCCAACTGTCTGACAGGGATTTGCGCCATTATAATATCTGATAATTGCTCTTGGGCCTAGGATTAATTTGATATGTGATTAGTTATGTGAATGATTACTCATCGGCCTTGTCTAATAGTGGTTTAGGATGGTTAGATTTATGAGTAGGAAGATGTGTTACTTTGTGTCTTTATTCATTTTTTTTCTTAAGGTTTATGCGTCATCATTTAATTGTATTGGTACACTGATTATGGGTCGCCACTTACTTGTGTTGTTGCATCGATTTACGTATCTCTTTTCAATAATGATGTGTCGGCTTTATGTCGAGAATGATTGATGATGCATTCATGTTGTTCATTAATATATTTGATGATGAGTCAATGAAGTTGCTTTCGAAGACGTATAATTACTAGCGCAACAAAACAAAACAAAAATCATGTTGTATGTCGATTGTTATCTTGACAGTGGGATTGTTACACAAACTTAGGTATATTATTGTTCCAATATATTTAATTTCACATCAAAAATTAAAATATAATTTTTTTAAGTGAGGATTACAACAAGAGGGAAGGAAGAATTTAGTTGACATAGAAGGATGAAGAATTTAGTTGACATAGAGGGATGAGAGAAGTGAGTATACTTGATATTGAATCAATATATTGAAAAAGTCAATGTCAAGTCTAATTTAATGGTATCAAAATAAGATATATGGATATATTAATATATTTAATGTCATATAAAAAATGAAACATAAAGAGAAGAAAGACTTACTACAAGAGTGATGGGAGAAATCAACGAAAATGGGGAATGAGGGATCTTGGTGAACTTGGGAATAAATCAAACTTGGTGGTGTGATACCACCTCCTAAACACATATTTATATACACATATTTATATTCTTTTGTAATTTTGTAAAAGGTAAATACACATTATTAATATTTATATGGAAGAATTAAACCGATGTTCTCATTAATTAAAGTGTACATAATTTCATGTAAAATTTTAAATCTAATCTTCTTTTTTTTTCTTTTTCTTTTTGTCACTTATGCTTCTTTTTATCTATAACATTAGTGTTCTCATACAATATAGGAGCGCCATGATTTGGAAAAGGTTTTAAGAAAAAACCTTCTACAAAACCTTTATTATTATCAAACCTTAAAAAAACACATGAGTTCTCCATATCTAGATTAGAGAACTAGTGCATCATTTCAATATTAAAACACTTTTATATATATATAAAACTTTTGCGTCTAGAAATTTAAAAGTTTTAGAAAAAAATCTTGGTAGGAAAATGGATAGTGGCACATGTAGAGGATCCATTTTCTATACTTTATATGTTTATACGTTGAATGACCATATACTATTAGAGTGTTATCAAATAAATTTATCCTTGATATTGAAGTACATCAAACCTAGAATGGTGGTTTGATGATGACATGGCATAATTGGTAGGGTAAAGTGGATATCCAAATCATTTACTATTTTTCTATAGTTATTTTTCTAAATTGAAGTTTGTAATAGGTTTTTTTAGATGGTGGAATGCATTTGGCTTAAACATGTATTATGATCTAATCGAATTTAATGTAAATGATATCAAACTTGGGTATATTATTGTTCTAATATATTTAATTTCACATCAAAAATTTAAATATAAATATAAGCAAGGCTTACAACAAAGGGAAGACAGAATTTAGTTGACATAAAGGGATGAGAGAAGTGAGTGGACTTGATCTTGAATCAATATATTGAAAATTCAAAATTAATAATATCAAACTAAGATATATGAGATATATGGATATGTAAATATATTTAATATCATATAAAAAAATGAAACATAAAGGGGAGAAAGACTTACTACAAGAGTGATGGGAGAAATCAACGAACTTGGGGTATGATAGATTTTAGTGGACTTGGGAATAAATCAAATTTAATAGATTTTAGTGGACTTGGGAATAAATCAAACTTAGTAGTGTGATACCATGTACATATTCATATTCTTTTTTAATTTTATTAAAGGTAAATAGATATAATGAATATTTAAAGTAAAGAATTAAACCCATATTCTTATTAATTAAAGTGTAAAGTGAATAATTAAACCCATATTCTCATTAATTAAAGTGTACATAATTTCATGCGAAATTCTAAATTTAGTCTTCTTCTTTTCTTTTCTTTTTGTCACTCATGCTTCTTTTTATCTAACACACTAGTGTTGTCATACAATATAGGAGCACCATGATTTGGAAAAGGTTGTAAGAAGAAACCTTCTACAAAACCTTTATTATTATCAAACCTAAAATAAAATAAAATAAAATAAATCATTTTAATGCAATTTGTCTTATATTTCCTTAGGAACCAGGGTTATCCATATCTATATTAGGGAATTAGTTCATCATTTCAATATTGAAGAACTTCGATATGCACACACACACATAGTTTCTTCACTAAGGTGAACCTAATGGGTTATTTTAATCAATTGTCATCAATGTTGTTGGGCTATTTGGATCGTTTTGTGCTAGTAGGTACCCAGTTCAAATCCCCCTAGGTTAATCACACTAAATTACATCATCATGTTTACTAGGGATGACATCTATGAATGTGGGGGAACACCCTTTATGTCCATAAGGTTTTCCTTGTGAAGAAAGGTCCTCCTTTGGTGTTTTAAAATATTTATCACATTAGTGCTCTACAATATATTTTACACTAGTAATATAACATTTTCTACATGCATCATTGCTTCAATAGATTGGAGATGAAACAATAATCCCAAATTTCCTAAGAACATTGGTTCTTTATATGAAATGGGGATGCATTGGTGATATAATGTAGATATGAAACAATAAATTAGAAAATTGGACCAATAATGATGTGGAAACATTTGACGTATATAAAAAAAGTGCACCAATCCTTCACGTAAATATGGGAGAATTGGTGTATATATCTCATTTGGAGCACCAATGATTTGGGCATACTAGAAATCATCATCTCTTCAGAAAAAAGGGTGTTCCAACACCCATGCCTATTGACAATGTACCTATTTTGATTAAGTGTAGTAGTATAGGTCACTTATATATATGCACCACATAGGCTACAATTTATAGTGCTCTCATATCAATAGTGCACAAGTGTCCCATATCTATGTAGGAACAATGAAAAAAAAAAAAGTTTTGCAAAGATCTCCACCCATTGGGACAAAACATCTATAAAATTATTCACTTTTAGTTGTGGATGTTTTAGTAGAGATTTAAATAAAAAATAAAATAAAATATCCCATAGGTTAACATTGAAAACCTCCACAAAATCAAGTTTTGCTAGTAGTGAACACGTAGTGAAAAACTTCTATGTAATGGTTCCAATTATTTTTGTTTTGTTTTTTCGTCAAGTGAAATATAAGGTTATGATTGTGGGATCTAATTTATTTTTATTTCTAATTCATGTTAAATAAGTTAGAGGCTTTGATATTGGAGGAGAGTGGAAAGGGAAGTGCTTCATCCACATAATACATGTTTGATATGTACACCAACCACCTTTTATTTGGTTGTGTTGGTTTCCTTAGTGCAGAAATTAATGTTGCAAGTTGCTCATGTCCACACACATAAACACACATATTGTACGATCCTACATGACTTAAAAATGGAATGATAATTTCAAGAATGTAAACAATCAATCTATGACGATCTATCATAACTCATTTCTCTATAGTAACCTTCCAAAATTCGTCTGTAGATTTGGTCATTTAGACTTGGGATGGATCAATATGTAATGATAATCCCAATAAGAACAAAATCTACACAATTTCACCAAAACAAATATGTACAATATGTCATTTTGCAAAAACCCACATTCTGAAATAATACCAATAAGTTATGATGTTACATTTACTAGAGATTTAATATGCGAAAAAATGACCATGCATATTATGGAGTGGAAAGAGAAACTTTTCCATCTTTCCAACATCTCCTTGCTAAATTATAGGGATTAAGATTCATTTTGAACTATGTTTCTTTGTATGTATAGATTGATAAAATATACCACTTCTTATGAAATGCACTTGTAATGAAAGAGATGTGCATTGTTCATGATATCTCATTTGAGAATTTATTAGTTCTATAAAAATATCGAGTCAAAGTAGTAACTTTGAGAGTTGTAGTTATTTTTGTATTTTATCATGAATTTTTTTTTTCTATTTTATCATGAACAATTTCATGCAATATTATTTTCCTTCATTCCCATTCTCAATTTAACCAATTTATTTAAAGAATGTAATGTTTACCACAATGTTGATTTTATTTTTAGAAATTTTGTAATACTCTAAAAAAATTGTAACTTATATACATCTCAAAACTTCACACAACTTAGAAGAACATGTTCAATATTAAGGACAGAAAAATAAACTTGAAAAAACATGTTCAATACTAAGAAAAAAAAATATCGAATAAAAATCACATCTTTGAACCTAGCATTGATAAATTGCTCTATTCAAAATTTAAAAAGTCCATAGGAGACCATGGAAAAACTGCACTCCAACCATTTACATTTAGTAATATATCTTGACAACTTGATAATCTCTATCACCTAGTTATATCACCATGGTTTTTTTTATCTAAGCACATTTTAGTAAGAAAAAATTATATGTAAATATATGTTATATGTAAATCAATTAAGATTGTATGTAAATATATGTTATATGTAAATCAATTAAGATTATATAAATGAATTCCACTAAAAAATGTCTACTTAAATGAGCTTCTTACTTGTGTGCTTATTTATTTGAGGAAAAATAATATAATCTTATTATTAAATATGGCTATTTTTATGAAAAATCATTCTATAACTACAATATCTCCACATTAACGTATCCCACATTTACACATGGTTTATATGTAAATATCATTACATAT
The DNA here is from genome assembly GCA_009831015.1 of Picea engelmannii. Lineage (NCBI taxonomy): Eukaryota > Viridiplantae > Streptophyta > Pinopsida > Pinales > Pinaceae > Picea > Picea engelmannii. The sequence continues at coordinate 3,256,033 of ML776967.1, read as the reverse complement.
ATGTTTGAGAAAATATAACACAATCCTATTAATTTTGTTATTTCTGAAAAATCATTTTACCCACTATCTTATAATTGAGAAAAGAAAATTTTCTAACTCCTCCCATGGTGTTTATGTGTGATTAAAATGTTGTTATTGCAGTAGTAATGATTTTATTAAACGAAAAGTTGAAACTAAAGGATCTAGTGGGAAGTACCCAAAATTACAAATAAACTAAACTAAAATGTTGTTATTTCAGTAGTAATGATTTTATTAAACGAAAGGTTGAAACTAAAGGATCTGATGGGAGTGGGAAATACCCAAAATTTCAAATAAACTAAACTAAAATGTTGTTATTGCAGTAGTAATAATTTTATTAAACGGAAGGTTGAAACTAAAGTATCTGATGGTACTGGGAAATACCCAAAATTTCAAATAAACTTTGTTGGTAAAGAAATGCCAAATTTTAGATATTGAGAAATCCATGTAATTTGCATATATATCATCCTTGTGTTACAAGGTATACCAAAAATGTTAAGCTCAATTTTAAAATGACAGAGCTTAAGAAGCGTCCATATCTTCCTGAATGACAGAGATTAAGAAGCGTCCATATGTTCCTCACGTGCCTTCACCGCCTACCTTATGCTGCAAACATTATGTTTAAGACAAGATATGGAAAACATGAAGCCTCACAATTACCCTCCACATGTACATTATTACACCCAAACCCTGTTTGCATTCATGCAATTAATAGAAAAGCTGGGATGCCCAGGATCAGTAATGGACCAAAAAACACTCAGGTAAAAGCAACCATTATGATGTAATATTGGCGACAAAGATAAGGCCATGCAATAACAAGATAAAGGAATGTCCAGTATCAAACTCGGATATAGAGAATTTAAAAGACACTACAAAAACACCAGATATTTTCCAACCTTTATATTGGACTTATTAACCGCTGATGATAAAAGTCTTCACAGAGAATCTATGATCTAGAGTTTACAATACAATAAAGTGAATATCTGGTTATTTAAAGTACAAGGAGGTGAAGATCTGGTAATACACTGAGACTTGGAGATGATAGTATTTTCTACATTAACGGTTAATACTTCATCAGATTTACTTAAGGTGCCGATTTGTTGTGAATGGGGGGTTTTTTCTGAGCAGGAGTGTAATCCATGTCTGTAATCTCTGTAGTATCATCTGGTGTTGGTGACTCTGAAGTTGCATATGGATCTGAGAAAGGCTGAGACACTTGTAGAGAGACTGGACTTGTAGGGATGTGCTTATTTGAACCTACACCAGGATTATTAGCCATAGTATCAGATAATATTTGCTTCTTGAGAACCTCCCGCAGTGATATCCTCTTATGTAGATTGTGGTAAAGGCTGCTTAGCAATGATTTCAGAGATGTCACCCTGACTTCCTTTCCAGTTATCTGGTAGGGTACAGTAGAGCAGACAAAAAGTTGTCAGACTTGATTTTGTAACTTTTATGTCTTCCAGCTTTAACCCTAACCCTAATATTTTAGGATGCATGAGATGGACCTTGAAAGTAAATAAATAAATTCCAATTTGTAGATGTTGATGCGGTATAATATGTGTGAGTAGTAAGTACAATACCTGTAAGTTCAGTTGATGCTGTCCTGATCCAGTGTTGACAACTTTTATTGCACTGACTGGTGTCCTCGTGGAAGCCAGTGATCCTGCAGGAAAGCACAACATTATCTATTAGAGTGTGTCAGCAGCAGCTATATATCCATTCCTCTCTTCTCTGTAGCTGTCCGGTCACAACATACTAACTAATCAACGAAATTGAAAAATAAACAGACAAAATATTGAAGGAATGCCATATAGTTAAAAGACAAAGCACATAAAGACGCAAAAAGAATAAATATTTAATTGAAAAGCATAACAGTTCAGCGCAGATTTAGCGGATTCACAGTATATAATCATAAAACATGCATGAAATCAAGCTTCAATATGTCCGATAAATAATCAGAATAACAAGCACTGGCTGTTCAGAGGCAATGCGCCGTGCAGTACTAAAATGGTACACAGGAAAAATACATATGGATCGATCACACTCTAGAATACAGTAAAGAACAAATCATGACGTAGTCGAATCGTACACAATGCTAAACGAAAAATATTGATTATAGTGTGTAGTTTTCTCAACTCATAGCATATTGAGTTAGTGTTATGATATCAATAACGAATCTAATATTACAACTATCACCGTTGTTCTTACATTTTGCCCTCCCGAATGGGGCAACAACTATATGTAAATGCATTCAATAGAATTTTTCTCTTAGAAATGTGTACAGGAAAACTCCCGATTCCTTCTTGCTTAGCTCTAGCTAGCATTTACAGATATATACTTCTCATAAGTAGTCATTTTATGTATATAAATATATTTCTCCCATCTCGTCCCTGACCATCTGTAACAGTAAGTAGGTAGTGATGGACAACTAATCTTCCATTCCGTACTGGACCTGGACTTGGACCTGAAGGCTCAGTGGTGCTTAGGGTTGTGAGTTTTAGGTCCACTGTAATCAACGTGAAAACTAGGTTTCTCGTATATCTGACGAGGTGTTACTTGCATACTTGCTGCAAGTAAGTTATTCGGCTCATTTGCAGTCATGCTTTTCCGTTCATTTTGTGTAGATATATGGTTCAAGCTGGCACCTGACAACAACAACTCATGATGATCATTTGCAATCCCTGCTCTAATCTTAGAGGCCAGATCTCTGTCAGGCACATGCAGACTGTCATCTGATTCACTACGTTTTGCTTGCAATCTGCTATGCTCCTCTTTCTCCGACTCTGTCAATCCTCTCCCCACTGATCCTCTCAGTAATTTCCTGCTCACTATTTCCTGCAATGGCAACGCAAAAACATTAGGGATATGAATTTAGAACTAGTATCCTTCCATCTGACATAATTAATTACAATTCTGTGTTGGCACGGCACTACTTGTTTCAAATTCAAAGCATGCGGATGCCATATATCACACCTACTAACAACAAAATTTCCCCTAGATCTAGCAGTTTCTTCATAACCACGTCTAAAAGCCTTTGCCAAAATATTGTGTACTGTATACACATCATACAGTGCAAGTCTTCATCTTCTAAAAACATAAAACAATAAGCTGCAGACATTAACATCGTACGTATCCATAGCTAGGAGCTGTGTAGAAACTTACATTATTCTCTCCAGAGGATTGCCCGAGCAATTCATCAACTCTAGAAGCAACTGGATACTCCAGTGGTAACGTGTTCTCTGCATGTATATTACCCTCTGCAAGAGGCCACACAGTGATGATCCCCACGTTAGAAAACACACTAAATAAACTTACCCTAATTGCATATGTCCCAAAGTTAGAGAACCAAAATTTCTGCTTAAGATCTTTTAAATCTGATAGCATAGATACAGTGAATGAATGATGCTGATTTCTCAAAAGCCTCAACCATATATATATATATAGGGTTTACCTTCAGTATTAGTGTATGCTGCCTGTATTGAGCTGCATGCAAGTAAAAGCAATCCCAAGAATGCAGCCATGAATTTATACCCCATATTGATGATGATTATTCCAAGATGCCGGGAAACCTAGATCACCAAAACGATGAATCCCAAGTGATTGATCTGAAAATATTATCAGCAGACTACCAGGTGTGAAGGCTCTGAAATGACTTGATGAAGTTCTGGTCAATACATTGCCACGAAGTCTCCTTAAAGGCTGTGTACAAGTGTGTTTGTGTATACCCCATGCCCCCTCATAGCATTATATAGAGCAGGAATGGAGGAGTAACAGTGACCTCGGATCCCACAAACACCAAAATGCAGCATTCATGAAAACTTCAGCTGCATTTACATACGGAAACCGTGTGTACACTACACTTGCCCAATGTCTGATATGATAAGACGTACTTGTATCGATGCTCCTTTCTTTGTCTCTAATTATCAGATGCACCTTCACACCTTGTTCTTATGCTACTCTGAATGCAAGGCGCAGAAGCAACTGTACCGCATGTCAAAAGCGACTTTGTGGTTCTTTTCCCCGTTTTACCTTTGAGAAGACGCAAGTTAGGTCTAATATATAAGGCAACTTAAGGCCAGAGGTTATGGGATTATGAGGATGCTACAGTGCCACCAAGGGCTTTAAATTATTTCTAACTAATTAGGGAGCTTTGGCCAATTTTTAGCCTTAAAAAACAAGGAAAAAACATTGCAACATCATGGGATCCCACCAGTGTGTCGTGATTCACTACTTTGGTCTGCAATCCCAATCAAAGCAGACCTGGTATTAATTCCCTAACTAGGGATGGACAGAGAAGGAGCTCTGTCTTGTCTCTAGCTTGTTGCGCAGTCTCTACCTCTCGTTGAATGTCCCCCCGTCAGTCAATAATTATCTTACGTTCCTAACAAATTCTCCCTATATAAAACTAATGCGATTATTGAAGAAATGAGGGTTAAATAGTGCAATTGTCTTAATGTCTCTCGGACAAGAAAGGGATATACAAATATCCTTTGTATTAATATATTACAAATTTCATATAATAATGTTGGTTTTACCATTTGATTGTCAGTTAATCGAGGGCATCTCAAGTAGCATGGGAACATTTTGGAATTTGGATCTCGAGATGTGTATTCAACAACTTTGGCCGCTTATCTCGAGGACACGAGCTCATGACTCTGGACTCTCTCACTAGTTTAAACGGAAACCTTTATACCATAATAATTGCCAAATAACAACTTTTTTCCAGACTACATTAGTTTTCAAATTTATAATTCTTCCTTGAAACACTTTTCCCCATTTTTTAACGTCTTAAATTTCTTCATGTTTAAGTTGGAGGAAACACTCCAGAGCGTTTATCACAAAAATGGCATATTTAATTGGAGTAGGTTATTGGTGGAGATTTATTCTTGCGTAGTTTTGAACAGCATGCATTCCTTTGTTATAGAATAAACTCAAAAGCTTTTATGGTCATAAAGTTATTATGGCCGAATAGGTGGCCGAATAGGAGGCCAAGGATATGGGTGTCTGTTAATAAAGTAGGTGGAAAATCCAGACGAGGAATGAATGTTTTGGGTCCAAAAAAAAATGAATGCTTTTTCGATTTATGGTGTTACAACGTCCTTTTTTAATATTTAGACAGAGAGACTGAGATTTGATTTATTACAATGTATGTGTAGGCCAGGAGGAAAACGTGGATTCGAAATCGTAACTAGGGTTAGTAGAAGAAGCGTGAATAGTTTTGAGAGGAGTGGGTTAACTCGAGCAATCTTTTCTGTTATTTTTTTTGACAGGGTTTTTCATCGTTTCATCAATTTAAAATTTTGATCAATTTTTTGAGTATTTGGGTTGGTTTAAAATGGAAAAAAAAACTTGAATAAGATTTTGAAATACACGAAACTTTAATCCATAAGAAACTCAAACTACCACTCAAAATCTGACCGGATTCAAGCCATTTTTTAACCCAAAAATGCTACTCATTTAGCCTACTCCGTTTTCAGATATGGAAGCTGGCATTACTTGACCACATCATACTTTTTCGGTAACTATGGATGGACATTGTATTGAGACAGGAACAGGAAGCAAACATCATTTCATGGTAGAAAAAGGCGTGTATCTTGAACGAATTGAGACTGTAGTACACAGTCTTCAATGTAAACGACGTGACCGAACGAGATGTGAGTTTTCTCACAGTTTGACAAGTTCACATGAGAAGGACAGTTGTGCACATGGCCCGAAGAATGGAAAAATAATAGTGGTAAGGAATGTAGAGAGGGACAGGTGGGCCTGGGAGGAAATTTGAGATTGGGGACAAATGTATTGAAGAGGGGACAGAGTGGTGGCCCGCTACGAGCGAGAGAAAGATAGAAAAAAGAAGAGGGAGCACGAGACAGAAATGCATGGACTGAGCGCCGCTTGTTGGTGGCATGTCCGTCCTATCTGCCGGGCTTGGCCGAAGCAAAGTTGAATGCACTGTACAAAATCCACATGTGAAGTAAAAGCATGACTGGAGGCGTGGCTACAGAAGCGAATGGAAGAAGTGTCTCATTGCCGAGACACCACGACAACAGTCCACGGCGGCCAACATTTCCACGTGAGCGTCTCTTTCCCTGTCTTATCGCCCCATCACTGACGTGGAAGCCGAGCAGCCCAAAGTCAAAGGCCGCCCACGCCATAGACACCCAACCCCAGAAATACGTACAGCCGCCCCCATGTGACCGATTTCTGCCATCGCTTTTCTGGACCGAGATATTAAACAAGTAATTTCCCAATTATTGGCCTCTCATTAGAAGGCAAAACCTTTCAAAAACCCCGAGATCATGATAGCCCACTCACCTCCGGGAAGTGTCGAGTGTTGGTGACATGCTTGTTTTGACCGTCGGGTATTTACCCCAGATTCCTTCTCAGCATGCGCCTCACTTTTACCTTGGGATTCGATCTCACATACACGTCCATCCACGCCCAATGCTCCACGCGCCTTCAATCATGTACAGTAACTTTCTCTCTTCTCATTTCACTCACTTTTATCTTCAATGCCTTCAATCCTGTACTGTAAAATATTAGCATCGCCGTTTGGATGAATTTTCCATGTTCTCATTTTTATTTCTATTTCGGTGATTTTTAACTTAAATTAGTTGTAACGGTAAAAATTATTTATCGAGATTAATAAGCGCGAGGACGAGGAAACTTTTACGACTTTTAAATCCGATTTATGCCCCCCCCAAATTTAGTAGACCAAATTCTGATGAGTAAATAGAGAGAAAAATCGTTCTTTGCTTACCCTACTCCAAGTTAAGAAAAGATTAATTGAAGCAAAGATTGACCATTGATTTTTACAGTGTGACGCATCGCCATGACATGGGTTTTTTAATTTTCCATGAATCAATAAAATATTGGTTTATGTAATTATTTCTTTCTGAAGAATGAAGAACGTTATTTATGTTAGGGACGATTAAATAAAATATTAGTTTACGTAATTATTTCTTTTTGAAGAATGTTACTTATCTAGGGACGGTTAAAGTACAAAATAAAAGTACAAATATGAACGCCTGTCTGTCTCCAGGTTAATAAAATAATTTTTAAGTTAGAGCTAGCTTAAACAATTAGCTAGCTCCAATGAACAGAGTATGGTAAAAACAATTATTTGTAACTTAAAACTTTTTAATAAAAATTGTAAATTTACTTTAAATTTAAATTTATTAAGTATGGAGAGGAATACACTGATAATTTAAATGTAAATTTTAAATATTTACAAATACTGAATTAAAATGAATTTATGGTAATATGCTTTATTTATTTATAGAGTGTGTGTTTTTTATAAATTTAAAATTAAGTTATATTTCTATGTAATTGACAAATACTATAACAAATACTATAACATTTTAGTTATAAAATACATTTTACTTTTCTCCCACAATTAAAAAAAAAAGAGTTTCTAAATATTATTAGAAGACAAAATTAAAAATATGTTAAAACAAAATTCTTCTATAAATGTATTACATTTCAAACAATAATAATCATAATAATCAAAGTGTATGTGAGAATTCTATCTCACTCTTGTGTGAAGTTTGTAAGTCTAATATAATGTCAAATTCCTGGTGTAGAATACTCTTCATCTCCTAATAAAATAACTTTCCAATAAGAAGATGCTCAATCAATTATTTCAAATATACTCTACCAACATTAGTAAACAACTCTACTACTCCCAAAAATGTTACAAATAATCTTAGGCTGATCAGAATGTGCATATGATTCATCTATTAATTTCAAACAAGGAAGTAACTTCTGAGTGGAAATCCATGCTAACTCTCACCTAAATAAGAGTATGTAAGACCACACCATATAAAAGTGATTTACCCATTTATCATCTACATATGAAAGATTCTAGTGTGGATTCAAAGGGAATCTCTCCAAATGAATATGCAACTTCAAGTTGCAAAGATCTTCTAGCATTAGTTATTTAAACACTCAAATTGCAAAGTGATCAAAGCACAACAAGCCAAATCCACTTAAAAAAATTGTGATTGGTCCAAGTTCTAGCATCCTTGTCTCAAAAGTCCACCCATCTAAAAATGTCCTTTTTTACTAGCTTTTCAAAGAATTTTTTTAGCAAAACATACAAGAGTAGAGCATTGATCTTTAATTTTAGAAATAGAATAGAAAATCAAATCAAATCATATCCTATAACTAAGCCATTGTTAATTAATAGTCACTACAACTTTCTTTCAAATCTCCCATATTAAAGGCATCACAAAAAAAAAACCAACAATCTTGAAATCTTGTAAAAGAAAAATGATAACATTAATGATAAAGGTACTTAATCTTCTTAATTAAAAAATAAACTCTATTTAATTTTTAATATCTAAAATTGAAAAAAAAATATTATAACTATTTATATATAAATTGATAATAAATATTTATATATAAACAAATTAATTATTTTTCACAACAAAAATTAAATGTTAATATTATGATTCATTATTTATATAAACATCACCATATTGTATTGTATAGAATACAATTTAAGAAAAGTTAAATGCTAATATTCATATATATTATAGATTGATCTCCTTTTTAAATTAATTAATTAAATGAAAATATTTTAAGGATTTTTTTTATTTTTGGTAATTTAAGAAAAGTTAAATGCTAATATTCATATATATTATAGATTGATCTCCTTTTTAAATTAATTAATTAAATGAAAATATTTTAAGGATTTTTTTTTATTTTTGGTAAGTGTTAGTGAGGTAAATTCTATGAAAGTATATAATATGTAAAGCTAATTTAATTTAGAAGGATTTTCTTAATAATTTTAGTAATGAAAAGAGAGTTTTGAATTTTCAAAAGAAACAAAGAAACTTGTTTTTTTATTGTATTTTTTATTTATGTTCTTATATATTTATTCAAATTTCAATTGTAGGGACTTGTTGAATATGGAATTAAATTCCCCATCCAATGAGTATGTATTTTGTATATTTTTGATAGATACAAGATAAATTGGAAATACATTAGACAAAAAAAAACAAAAACAAACAAACATGTTTATTGAAAGAAATATGTTTTTTTCATGAAAAAAACATGTTTTTTTTTTAATGTATTTCTAGTGTGGATCTATCAAAAATTCAAAATGGGTACTTGTTGGATGTGGAATTTGATTCTACATCCAAAGAGTGTCTACACTTGAAATTTGAGTAATTGATATGTTAAATGGGCATCATAGATATGTGATTCACTTAATTATGAATTGTTAATCACAATTATTATGTTGACAATAAATTATTTGTTAAATCCACTCCATAGGCATATAATTCACTAGACCATCTATTGTTAATCATAATTATTGTACTAATAATGAATAATACATAAAAGTATATTTGGGATGGCATCATCATGAGTAGTGAAGAAGACAAGTGATATTTATAGTGTTTATTATTGATGTATAGATTCTCAAATGAGGTAAGCCTTCAAATGGAGCATGATATGGAGCATGATGTAGGAGCATCATGTATAAAAGGAATGGACCTATGAAGATGGCATGAGCACATCGGTAAGTGAGGTGGCAATGATGAATTAATAATGAATGATATTGTTAGCGGACATGTGACTTAAGAGGGGTTATTGGAGTTTAAAAAGAGGAATTGGGAAACCAATAGATTTTGAAGACTACATGGATAGTTTAAGGAAAAATGTTAACACTCAAAAGGAGGGAAATGACAAAGAATATTATTATAGGTAAAGAACATTACAATAGATAGAGGTGGATGAGCAAGGATGACAAACAAGACAAGATGCATATCTTGTAAAAGTTATAGAGAAGACCAAAATAAAGTGTGTAACTGATATGGAAGTAATGCTCTTGATTGTGGAAGAATTGGTATGAAGATAGACCAATTGGCTTATGAGAGTCCATATTGGGTAGTAATATGAAACTAAAATAAAATAGGGTAGAAAGATAGAGTGGATAAAGGCCAAATGTTGAGTGATTATTTTTCAAGAAACACATTTTTTGCATGTATTTCCAGTTTATCTCATTGTGGGTCTATATAAAGTACGCATAGTCGGTACTCCTTGGATGTGTAATTTAATTCCACATCCAACGAGTACCTACAATAAAAATTTGAGTAAACCTGTATGGAGATAAGTCTAAAACACCATTAAAAAAGTAGTTTTCTTCTTTTCTCTCCAAAAATATTTACCCTTATGGTAGACATCATCATATTGAATCCTATTAGTTCTTTTAAAGTTGATTTTGATAGTAGATTTTTTGTTTTGAGACCCATTGTTTTCTTAAAATTCCCCTACTTAATAAGTATAACGACATCATCTAGATCATTCAAGACTATTAAAAAAGGTCTAAAGACAATGATAAACTAAGTGCCTACAATATTTTAATGTTGCAAATGCAAACCCATAAACCAAAGCAAAAGCCCCAATAACTAGTATCAATACCAAAAGTAATGGTTTAGCAAATTATCAAACTATTTATATTATTTTTAATTGAAACACACAAAATTTCTCAAATTTTTATTATAGTTATGTTGAAGTTTTTTTATTTGAATGATTATTATTTAAAAAATCAATCAATTGAGATCTACCTAATCAAATTGATTGTAAATTTCACTTTGTATATAAATAAATAACCATATATATGATTGAAAAATATGAATTTAAAACTATAATGACCTCAATGGAGGTATATCGTAGAAAAGTGGTTTGTTATATCCAATACTCCTAGCCTGGGGCATAAGCAAATTATAAATTTTTAAAAATGACAAAAAAAAAAAAATGAATAATGATATTATTTATTTATATAAATATAATATTTAAATCAAAATATATATTTGAATTTATGTGTTATTTTTATTCAAGTTTCAAATTTTATTATAAATTAGTGTATATTCATTTTAACTTAGAATTTATTATGTGTTGAAAAAGATCAAATCTTTTGAGATGTAAACTTTGTTTTATATATGTTTTCTATATATAGTTGATATTGGAATATTTTACTTCATGTAGATATTGATATATTTTATTTACGGTTAACATTGAATTTTTTTTTTAATTAATTTTTTAAAATGTCACATATCAACTCCATGTTAAGTATTGAAGGAACTATATCTCTCTCTCATACTGAGATTTTTAAATATCACATATCAACTTTATATTTAACATGAAATAAATTACACATCTTCCTTATACTAGACTACAAAAAACGCTTCTTAACATAACCAGAAACATTGTGACCTTATAACAATCTCATATATATAACCAAATATCTTTCTTCTCACACAATCATAAATGTTAATAAAAGATCGAAAGCTTTTCCAAATACTCTATGAAAAAGCCTGAAAACACACATCTAGATCCATGATTCAATGATATAGAAAATATATTCAATAAAAATAAAAATAGAAATATATGTTTTTCCAAATATTCTATGAAAAAGCCTGGGAACACACATCTGCATCCATGATTCAATGATATAGAAAATATATTCAATAAAAATAGAAATAGAAATATATATTTAATTCAATGATATAGAGAATATATTCAATAAAAATAGAAATATAAATATATAGGGCTTTAGCATGGAAGGTACTCCATCTTCGTCAACTATGTGACCATGACCTTCTTGATCAAATTATTATAAGTAGTAAAATATTACGATTCTACAACTCATGTAGAATAGTTTACAACACTTTCGATGTCTTATCTAAACATTATTATACTTTTAAATGTGTCAAGGAACCCTTCTAAAATGGAAAATATTAAAAGGATCCTTAAGTCAATATGTTCCCGTAGTGCGTATTTTTTATGTTCTCTTATTCAATAATAATATAAAATTATCAAGGACACAATTGCGAATACCTTTTCTTATGTTAATATGAGATTACATTGAAACATTTTATAATTGAATAATCGATTGTAAACATGGTTAGAAAATTGAAAACAATATTGGCAATTTGTTGTTTCGATGTTAAAAATTAACTACTTTACTTTATTATAGTATATCTGGTTACCCTTAAACATTTATATTTAGTTAAGTGATTGTAGTATAATTTTTCGATGACATGTAATTTTTGTGATAGTTTTTTTTAATTTGTTATTTAATGTTTATGAGTATCTTAATTTTGGATCTATCATATCATGTGTTATATCATGTGTTAAGAGGAATCAAGTCTTTAGGTATGAAAACAAAATTTAGATGATCCCTTCGATGTTAAGATGATTTTATTATTATTATTATTATTATTATTATTATTATTATTATTATTATTATATATATATATATATATATATATATATATATATATATATATATATATATAT
>ML776967.1:3173290-3231484 GCA_009831015.1 Picea engelmannii | reverse complement strand
AGGTACCCAGTTCAAATCCCCCTAGGTTAATCACACTAAATTACATCATCATGTTTACTAGGGATGACATCTATGAATGTGGGGGAACACCCTTTATGTCCATAAGGTTTTCCTTGTGAAGAAAGGTCCTCCTTTGGTGTTTTAAAATATTTATCACATTAGTGCTCTACAATATATTTTACACTAGTAATATAACATTTTCTACATGCATCATTGCTTCAATAGATTGGAGATGAAACAATAATCCCAAATTTCCTAAGAACATTGGTTCTTTATATGAAATGGGGATGCATTGGTGATATAATGTAGATATGAAACAATAAATTAGAAAATTGGACCAATAATGATGTGGAAACATTTGACGTATATAAAAAAAGTGCACCAATCCTTCACGTAAATATGGGAGAATTGGTGTATATATCTCATTTGGAGCACCAATGATTTGGGCATACTAGAAATCATCATCTCTTCAGAAAAAAGGGTGTTCCAACACCCATGCCTATTGACAATGTACCTATTTTGATTAAGTGTAGTAGTATAGGTCACTTATATATATGCACCACATAGGCTACAATTTATAGTGCTCTCATATCAATAGTGCACAAGTGTCCCATATCTATGTAGGAACAATGAAAAAAAAAAAAGTTTTGCAAAGATCTCCACCCATTGGGACAAAACATCTATAAAATTATTCACTTTTAGTTGTGGATGTTTTAGTAGAGATTTAAATAAAAAATAAAATAAAATATCCCATAGGTTAACATTGAAAACCTCCACAAAATCAAGTTTTGCTAGTAGTGAACACGTAGTGAAAAACTTCTATGTAATGGTTCCAATTATTTTTGTTTTGTTTTTTCGTCAAGTGAAATATAAGGTTATGATTGTGGGATCTAATTTATTTTTATTTCTAATTCATGTTAAATAAGTTAGAGGCTTTGATATTGGAGGAGAGTGGAAAGGGAAGTGCTTCATCCACATAATACATGTTTGATATGTACACCAACCACCTTTTATTTGGTTGTGTTGGTTTCCTTAGTGCAGAAATTAATGTTGCAAGTTGCTCATGTCCACACACATAAACACACATATTGTACGATCCTACATGACTTAAAAATGGAATGATAATTTCAAGAATGTAAACAATCAATCTATGACGATCTATCATAACTCATTTCTCTATAGTAACCTTCCAAAATTCGTCTGTAGATTTGGTCATTTAGACTTGGGATGGATCAATATGTAATGATAATCCCAATAAGAACAAAATCTACACAATTTCACCAAAACAAATATGTACAATATGTCATTTTGCAAAAACCCACATTCTGAAATAATACCAATAAGTTATGATGTTACATTTACTAGAGATTTAATATGCGAAAAAATGACCATGCATATTATGGAGTGGAAAGAGAAACTTTTCCATCTTTCCAACATCTCCTTGCTAAATTATAGGGATTAAGATTCATTTTGAACTATGTTTCTTTGTATGTATAGATTGATAAAATATACCACTTCTTATGAAATGCACTTGTAATGAAAGAGATGTGCATTGTTCATGATATCTCATTTGAGAATTTATTAGTTCTATAAAAATATCGAGTCAAAGTAGTAACTTTGAGAGTTGTAGTTATTTTTGTATTTTATCATGAATTTTTTTTTTCTATTTTATCATGAACAATTTCATGCAATATTATTTTCCTTCATTCCCATTCTCAATTTAACCAATTTATTTAAAGAATGTAATGTTTACCACAATGTTGATTTTATTTTTAGAAATTTTGTAATACTCTAAAAAAATTGTAACTTATATACATCTCAAAACTTCACACAACTTAGAAGAACATGTTCAATATTAAGGACAGAAAAATAAACTTGAAAAAACATGTTCAATACTAAGAAAAAAAAATATCGAATAAAAATCACATCTTTGAACCTAGCATTGATAAATTGCTCTATTCAAAATTTAAAAAGTCCATAGGAGACCATGGAAAAACTGCACTCCAACCATTTACATTTAGTAATATATCTTGACAACTTGATAATCTCTATCACCTAGTTATATCACCATGGTTTTTTTTATCTAAGCACATTTTAGTAAGAAAAAATTATATGTAAATATATGTTATATGTAAATCAATTAAGATTGTATGTAAATATATGTTATATGTAAATCAATTAAGATTATATAAATGAATTCCACTAAAAAATGTCTACTTAAATGAGCTTCTTACTTGTGTGCTTATTTATTTGAGGAAAAATAATATAATCTTATTATTAAATATGGCTATTTTTATGAAAAATCATTCTATAACTACAATATCTCCACATTAACGTATCCCACATTTACACATGGTTTATATGTAAATATCATTACATATATGTTTGAGAAAATATAACACAATCCTATTAATTTTGTTATTTCTGAAAAATCATTTTACCCACTATCTTATAATTGAGAAAAGAAAATTTTCTAACTCCTCCCATGGTGTTTATGTGTGATTAAAATGTTGTTATTGCAGTAGTAATGATTTTATTAAACGAAAAGTTGAAACTAAAGGATCTAGTGGGAAGTACCCAAAATTACAAATAAACTAAACTAAAATGTTGTTATTTCAGTAGTAATGATTTTATTAAACGAAAGGTTGAAACTAAAGGATCTGATGGGAGTGGGAAATACCCAAAATTTCAAATAAACTAAACTAAAATGTTGTTATTGCAGTAGTAATAATTTTATTAAACGGAAGGTTGAAACTAAAGTATCTGATGGTACTGGGAAATACCCAAAATTTCAAATAAACTTTGTTGGTAAAGAAATGCCAAATTTTAGATATTGAGAAATCCATGTAATTTGCATATATATCATCCTTGTGTTACAAGGTATACCAAAAATGTTAAGCTCAATTTTAAAATGACAGAGCTTAAGAAGCGTCCATATCTTCCTGAATGACAGAGATTAAGAAGCGTCCATATGTTCCTCACGTGCCTTCACCGCCTACCTTATGCTGCAAACATTATGTTTAAGACAAGATATGGAAAACATGAAGCCTCACAATTACCCTCCACATGTACATTATTACACCCAAACCCTGTTTGCATTCATGCAATTAATAGAAAAGCTGGGATGCCCAGGATCAGTAATGGACCAAAAAACACTCAGGTAAAAGCAACCATTATGATGTAATATTGGCGACAAAGATAAGGCCATGCAATAACAAGATAAAGGAATGTCCAGTATCAAACTCGGATATAGAGAATTTAAAAGACACTACAAAAACACCAGATATTTTCCAACCTTTATATTGGACTTATTAACCGCTGATGATAAAAGTCTTCACAGAGAATCTATGATCTAGAGTTTACAATACAATAAAGTGAATATCTGGTTATTTAAAGTACAAGGAGGTGAAGATCTGGTAATACACTGAGACTTGGAGATGATAGTATTTTCTACATTAACGGTTAATACTTCATCAGATTTACTTAAGGTGCCGATTTGTTGTGAATGGGGGGTTTTTTCTGAGCAGGAGTGTAATCCATGTCTGTAATCTCTGTAGTATCATCTGGTGTTGGTGACTCTGAAGTTGCATATGGATCTGAGAAAGGCTGAGACACTTGTAGAGAGACTGGACTTGTAGGGATGTGCTTATTTGAACCTACACCAGGATTATTAGCCATAGTATCAGATAATATTTGCTTCTTGAGAACCTCCCGCAGTGATATCCTCTTATGTAGATTGTGGTAAAGGCTGCTTAGCAATGATTTCAGAGATGTCACCCTGACTTCCTTTCCAGTTATCTGGTAGGGTACAGTAGAGCAGACAAAAAGTTGTCAGACTTGATTTTGTAACTTTTATGTCTTCCAGCTTTAACCCTAACCCTAATATTTTAGGATGCATGAGATGGACCTTGAAAGTAAATAAATAAATTCCAATTTGTAGATGTTGATGCGGTATAATATGTGTGAGTAGTAAGTACAATACCTGTAAGTTCAGTTGATGCTGTCCTGATCCAGTGTTGACAACTTTTATTGCACTGACTGGTGTCCTCGTGGAAGCCAGTGATCCTGCAGGAAAGCACAACATTATCTATTAGAGTGTGTCAGCAGCAGCTATATATCCATTCCTCTCTTCTCTGTAGCTGTCCGGTCACAACATACTAACTAATCAACGAAATTGAAAAATAAACAGACAAAATATTGAAGGAATGCCATATAGTTAAAAGACAAAGCACATAAAGACGCAAAAAGAATAAATATTTAATTGAAAAGCATAACAGTTCAGCGCAGATTTAGCGGATTCACAGTATATAATCATAAAACATGCATGAAATCAAGCTTCAATATGTCCGATAAATAATCAGAATAACAAGCACTGGCTGTTCAGAGGCAATGCGCCGTGCAGTACTAAAATGGTACACAGGAAAAATACATATGGATCGATCACACTCTAGAATACAGTAAAGAACAAATCATGACGTAGTCGAATCGTACACAATGCTAAACGAAAAATATTGATTATAGTGTGTAGTTTTCTCAACTCATAGCATATTGAGTTAGTGTTATGATATCAATAACGAATCTAATATTACAACTATCACCGTTGTTCTTACATTTTGCCCTCCCGAATGGGGCAACAACTATATGTAAATGCATTCAATAGAATTTTTCTCTTAGAAATGTGTACAGGAAAACTCCCGATTCCTTCTTGCTTAGCTCTAGCTAGCATTTACAGATATATACTTCTCATAAGTAGTCATTTTATGTATATAAATATATTTCTCCCATCTCGTCCCTGACCATCTGTAACAGTAAGTAGGTAGTGATGGACAACTAATCTTCCATTCCGTACTGGACCTGGACTTGGACCTGAAGGCTCAGTGGTGCTTAGGGTTGTGAGTTTTAGGTCCACTGTAATCAACGTGAAAACTAGGTTTCTCGTATATCTGACGAGGTGTTACTTGCATACTTGCTGCAAGTAAGTTATTCGGCTCATTTGCAGTCATGCTTTTCCGTTCATTTTGTGTAGATATATGGTTCAAGCTGGCACCTGACAACAACAACTCATGATGATCATTTGCAATCCCTGCTCTAATCTTAGAGGCCAGATCTCTGTCAGGCACATGCAGACTGTCATCTGATTCACTACGTTTTGCTTGCAATCTGCTATGCTCCTCTTTCTCCGACTCTGTCAATCCTCTCCCCACTGATCCTCTCAGTAATTTCCTGCTCACTATTTCCTGCAATGGCAACGCAAAAACATTAGGGATATGAATTTAGAACTAGTATCCTTCCATCTGACATAATTAATTACAATTCTGTGTTGGCACGGCACTACTTGTTTCAAATTCAAAGCATGCGGATGCCATATATCACACCTACTAACAACAAAATTTCCCCTAGATCTAGCAGTTTCTTCATAACCACGTCTAAAAGCCTTTGCCAAAATATTGTGTACTGTATACACATCATACAGTGCAAGTCTTCATCTTCTAAAAACATAAAACAATAAGCTGCAGACATTAACATCGTACGTATCCATAGCTAGGAGCTGTGTAGAAACTTACATTATTCTCTCCAGAGGATTGCCCGAGCAATTCATCAACTCTAGAAGCAACTGGATACTCCAGTGGTAACGTGTTCTCTGCATGTATATTACCCTCTGCAAGAGGCCACACAGTGATGATCCCCACGTTAGAAAACACACTAAATAAACTTACCCTAATTGCATATGTCCCAAAGTTAGAGAACCAAAATTTCTGCTTAAGATCTTTTAAATCTGATAGCATAGATACAGTGAATGAATGATGCTGATTTCTCAAAAGCCTCAACCATATATATATATATAGGGTTTACCTTCAGTATTAGTGTATGCTGCCTGTATTGAGCTGCATGCAAGTAAAAGCAATCCCAAGAATGCAGCCATGAATTTATACCCCATATTGATGATGATTATTCCAAGATGCCGGGAAACCTAGATCACCAAAACGATGAATCCCAAGTGATTGATCTGAAAATATTATCAGCAGACTACCAGGTGTGAAGGCTCTGAAATGACTTGATGAAGTTCTGGTCAATACATTGCCACGAAGTCTCCTTAAAGGCTGTGTACAAGTGTGTTTGTGTATACCCCATGCCCCCTCATAGCATTATATAGAGCAGGAATGGAGGAGTAACAGTGACCTCGGATCCCACAAACACCAAAATGCAGCATTCATGAAAACTTCAGCTGCATTTACATACGGAAACCGTGTGTACACTACACTTGCCCAATGTCTGATATGATAAGACGTACTTGTATCGATGCTCCTTTCTTTGTCTCTAATTATCAGATGCACCTTCACACCTTGTTCTTATGCTACTCTGAATGCAAGGCGCAGAAGCAACTGTACCGCATGTCAAAAGCGACTTTGTGGTTCTTTTCCCCGTTTTACCTTTGAGAAGACGCAAGTTAGGTCTAATATATAAGGCAACTTAAGGCCAGAGGTTATGGGATTATGAGGATGCTACAGTGCCACCAAGGGCTTTAAATTATTTCTAACTAATTAGGGAGCTTTGGCCAATTTTTAGCCTTAAAAAACAAGGAAAAAACATTGCAACATCATGGGATCCCACCAGTGTGTCGTGATTCACTACTTTGGTCTGCAATCCCAATCAAAGCAGACCTGGTATTAATTCCCTAACTAGGGATGGACAGAGAAGGAGCTCTGTCTTGTCTCTAGCTTGTTGCGCAGTCTCTACCTCTCGTTGAATGTCCCCCCGTCAGTCAATAATTATCTTACGTTCCTAACAAATTCTCCCTATATAAAACTAATGCGATTATTGAAGAAATGAGGGTTAAATAGTGCAATTGTCTTAATGTCTCTCGGACAAGAAAGGGATATACAAATATCCTTTGTATTAATATATTACAAATTTCATATAATAATGTTGGTTTTACCATTTGATTGTCAGTTAATCGAGGGCATCTCAAGTAGCATGGGAACATTTTGGAATTTGGATCTCGAGATGTGTATTCAACAACTTTGGCCGCTTATCTCGAGGACACGAGCTCATGACTCTGGACTCTCTCACTAGTTTAAACGGAAACCTTTATACCATAATAATTGCCAAATAACAACTTTTTTCCAGACTACATTAGTTTTCAAATTTATAATTCTTCCTTGAAACACTTTTCCCCATTTTTTAACGTCTTAAATTTCTTCATGTTTAAGTTGGAGGAAACACTCCAGAGCGTTTATCACAAAAATGGCATATTTAATTGGAGTAGGTTATTGGTGGAGATTTATTCTTGCGTAGTTTTGAACAGCATGCATTCCTTTGTTATAGAATAAACTCAAAAGCTTTTATGGTCATAAAGTTATTATGGCCGAATAGGTGGCCGAATAGGAGGCCAAGGATATGGGTGTCTGTTAATAAAGTAGGTGGAAAATCCAGACGAGGAATGAATGTTTTGGGTCCAAAAAAAAATGAATGCTTTTTCGATTTATGGTGTTACAACGTCCTTTTTTAATATTTAGACAGAGAGACTGAGATTTGATTTATTACAATGTATGTGTAGGCCAGGAGGAAAACGTGGATTCGAAATCGTAACTAGGGTTAGTAGAAGAAGCGTGAATAGTTTTGAGAGGAGTGGGTTAACTCGAGCAATCTTTTCTGTTATTTTTTTTGACAGGGTTTTTCATCGTTTCATCAATTTAAAATTTTGATCAATTTTTTGAGTATTTGGGTTGGTTTAAAATGGAAAAAAAAACTTGAATAAGATTTTGAAATACACGAAACTTTAATCC
Source organism: Picea engelmannii (assembly GCA_009831015.1). Lineage (NCBI taxonomy): Eukaryota > Viridiplantae > Streptophyta > Pinopsida > Pinales > Pinaceae > Picea > Picea engelmannii. Next base: position 3,223,697 of record ML776967.1, on the reverse strand, counting down.
ATAAGAAACTCAAACTACCACTCAAAATCTGACCGGATTCAAGCCATTTTTTAACCCAAAAATGCTACTCATTTAGCCTACTCCGTTTTCAGATATGGAAGCTGGCATTACTTGACCACATCATACTTTTTCGGTAACTATGGATGGACATTGTATTGAGACAGGAACAGGAAGCAAACATCATTTCATGGTAGAAAAAGGCGTGTATCTTGAACGAATTGAGACTGTAGTACACAGTCTTCAATGTAAACGACGTGACCGAACGAGATGTGAGTTTTCTCACAGTTTGACAAGTTCACATGAGAAGGACAGTTGTGCACATGGCCCGAAGAATGGAAAAATAATAGTGGTAAGGAATGTAGAGAGGGACAGGTGGGCCTGGGAGGAAATTTGAGATTGGGGACAAATGTATTGAAGAGGGGACAGAGTGGTGGCCCGCTACGAGCGAGAGAAAGATAGAAAAAAGAAGAGGGAGCACGAGACAGAAATGCATGGACTGAGCGCCGCTTGTTGGTGGCATGTCCGTCCTATCTGCCGGGCTTGGCCGAAGCAAAGTTGAATGCACTGTACAAAATCCACATGTGAAGTAAAAGCATGACTGGAGGCGTGGCTACAGAAGCGAATGGAAGAAGTGTCTCATTGCCGAGACACCACGACAACAGTCCACGGCGGCCAACATTTCCACGTGAGCGTCTCTTTCCCTGTCTTATCGCCCCATCACTGACGTGGAAGCCGAGCAGCCCAAAGTCAAAGGCCGCCCACGCCATAGACACCCAACCCCAGAAATACGTACAGCCGCCCCCATGTGACCGATTTCTGCCATCGCTTTTCTGGACCGAGATATTAAACAAGTAATTTCCCAATTATTGGCCTCTCATTAGAAGGCAAAACCTTTCAAAAACCCCGAGATCATGATAGCCCACTCACCTCCGGGAAGTGTCGAGTGTTGGTGACATGCTTGTTTTGACCGTCGGGTATTTACCCCAGATTCCTTCTCAGCATGCGCCTCACTTTTACCTTGGGATTCGATCTCACATACACGTCCATCCACGCCCAATGCTCCACGCGCCTTCAATCATGTACAGTAACTTTCTCTCTTCTCATTTCACTCACTTTTATCTTCAATGCCTTCAATCCTGTACTGTAAAATATTAGCATCGCCGTTTGGATGAATTTTCCATGTTCTCATTTTTATTTCTATTTCGGTGATTTTTAACTTAAATTAGTTGTAACGGTAAAAATTATTTATCGAGATTAATAAGCGCGAGGACGAGGAAACTTTTACGACTTTTAAATCCGATTTATGCCCCCCCCAAATTTAGTAGACCAAATTCTGATGAGTAAATAGAGAGAAAAATCGTTCTTTGCTTACCCTACTCCAAGTTAAGAAAAGATTAATTGAAGCAAAGATTGACCATTGATTTTTACAGTGTGACGCATCGCCATGACATGGGTTTTTTAATTTTCCATGAATCAATAAAATATTGGTTTATGTAATTATTTCTTTCTGAAGAATGAAGAACGTTATTTATGTTAGGGACGATTAAATAAAATATTAGTTTACGTAATTATTTCTTTTTGAAGAATGTTACTTATCTAGGGACGGTTAAAGTACAAAATAAAAGTACAAATATGAACGCCTGTCTGTCTCCAGGTTAATAAAATAATTTTTAAGTTAGAGCTAGCTTAAACAATTAGCTAGCTCCAATGAACAGAGTATGGTAAAAACAATTATTTGTAACTTAAAACTTTTTAATAAAAATTGTAAATTTACTTTAAATTTAAATTTATTAAGTATGGAGAGGAATACACTGATAATTTAAATGTAAATTTTAAATATTTACAAATACTGAATTAAAATGAATTTATGGTAATATGCTTTATTTATTTATAGAGTGTGTGTTTTTTATAAATTTAAAATTAAGTTATATTTCTATGTAATTGACAAATACTATAACAAATACTATAACATTTTAGTTATAAAATACATTTTACTTTTCTCCCACAATTAAAAAAAAAAGAGTTTCTAAATATTATTAGAAGACAAAATTAAAAATATGTTAAAACAAAATTCTTCTATAAATGTATTACATTTCAAACAATAATAATCATAATAATCAAAGTGTATGTGAGAATTCTATCTCACTCTTGTGTGAAGTTTGTAAGTCTAATATAATGTCAAATTCCTGGTGTAGAATACTCTTCATCTCCTAATAAAATAACTTTCCAATAAGAAGATGCTCAATCAATTATTTCAAATATACTCTACCAACATTAGTAAACAACTCTACTACTCCCAAAAATGTTACAAATAATCTTAGGCTGATCAGAATGTGCATATGATTCATCTATTAATTTCAAACAAGGAAGTAACTTCTGAGTGGAAATCCATGCTAACTCTCACCTAAATAAGAGTATGTAAGACCACACCATATAAAAGTGATTTACCCATTTATCATCTACATATGAAAGATTCTAGTGTGGATTCAAAGGGAATCTCTCCAAATGAATATGCAACTTCAAGTTGCAAAGATCTTCTAGCATTAGTTATTTAAACACTCAAATTGCAAAGTGATCAAAGCACAACAAGCCAAATCCACTTAAAAAAATTGTGATTGGTCCAAGTTCTAGCATCCTTGTCTCAAAAGTCCACCCATCTAAAAATGTCCTTTTTTACTAGCTTTTCAAAGAATTTTTTTAGCAAAACATACAAGAGTAGAGCATTGATCTTTAATTTTAGAAATAGAATAGAAAATCAAATCAAATCATATCCTATAACTAAGCCATTGTTAATTAATAGTCACTACAACTTTCTTTCAAATCTCCCATATTAAAGGCATCACAAAAAAAAAACCAACAATCTTGAAATCTTGTAAAAGAAAAATGATAACATTAATGATAAAGGTACTTAATCTTCTTAATTAAAAAATAAACTCTATTTAATTTTTAATATCTAAAATTGAAAAAAAAATATTATAACTATTTATATATAAATTGATAATAAATATTTATATATAAACAAATTAATTATTTTTCACAACAAAAATTAAATGTTAATATTATGATTCATTATTTATATAAACATCACCATATTGTATTGTATAGAATACAATTTAAGAAAAGTTAAATGCTAATATTCATATATATTATAGATTGATCTCCTTTTTAAATTAATTAATTAAATGAAAATATTTTAAGGATTTTTTTTATTTTTGGTAATTTAAGAAAAGTTAAATGCTAATATTCATATATATTATAGATTGATCTCCTTTTTAAATTAATTAATTAAATGAAAATATTTTAAGGATTTTTTTTTATTTTTGGTAAGTGTTAGTGAGGTAAATTCTATGAAAGTATATAATATGTAAAGCTAATTTAATTTAGAAGGATTTTCTTAATAATTTTAGTAATGAAAAGAGAGTTTTGAATTTTCAAAAGAAACAAAGAAACTTGTTTTTTTATTGTATTTTTTATTTATGTTCTTATATATTTATTCAAATTTCAATTGTAGGGACTTGTTGAATATGGAATTAAATTCCCCATCCAATGAGTATGTATTTTGTATATTTTTGATAGATACAAGATAAATTGGAAATACATTAGACAAAAAAAAACAAAAACAAACAAACATGTTTATTGAAAGAAATATGTTTTTTTCATGAAAAAAACATGTTTTTTTTTTAATGTATTTCTAGTGTGGATCTATCAAAAATTCAAAATGGGTACTTGTTGGATGTGGAATTTGATTCTACATCCAAAGAGTGTCTACACTTGAAATTTGAGTAATTGATATGTTAAATGGGCATCATAGATATGTGATTCACTTAATTATGAATTGTTAATCACAATTATTATGTTGACAATAAATTATTTGTTAAATCCACTCCATAGGCATATAATTCACTAGACCATCTATTGTTAATCATAATTATTGTACTAATAATGAATAATACATAAAAGTATATTTGGGATGGCATCATCATGAGTAGTGAAGAAGACAAGTGATATTTATAGTGTTTATTATTGATGTATAGATTCTCAAATGAGGTAAGCCTTCAAATGGAGCATGATATGGAGCATGATGTAGGAGCATCATGTATAAAAGGAATGGACCTATGAAGATGGCATGAGCACATCGGTAAGTGAGGTGGCAATGATGAATTAATAATGAATGATATTGTTAGCGGACATGTGACTTAAGAGGGGTTATTGGAGTTTAAAAAGAGGAATTGGGAAACCAATAGATTTTGAAGACTACATGGATAGTTTAAGGAAAAATGTTAACACTCAAAAGGAGGGAAATGACAAAGAATATTATTATAGGTAAAGAACATTACAATAGATAGAGGTGGATGAGCAAGGATGACAAACAAGACAAGATGCATATCTTGTAAAAGTTATAGAGAAGACCAAAATAAAGTGTGTAACTGATATGGAAGTAATGCTCTTGATTGTGGAAGAATTGGTATGAAGATAGACCAATTGGCTTATGAGAGTCCATATTGGGTAGTAATATGAAACTAAAATAAAATAGGGTAGAAAGATAGAGTGGATAAAGGCCAAATGTTGAGTGATTATTTTTCAAGAAACACATTTTTTGCATGTATTTCCAGTTTATCTCATTGTGGGTCTATATAAAGTACGCATAGTCGGTACTCCTTGGATGTGTAATTTAATTCCACATCCAACGAGTACCTACAATAAAAATTTGAGTAAACCTGTATGGAGATAAGTCTAAAACACCATTAAAAAAGTAGTTTTCTTCTTTTCTCTCCAAAAATATTTACCCTTATGGTAGACATCATCATATTGAATCCTATTAGTTCTTTTAAAGTTGATTTTGATAGTAGATTTTTTGTTTTGAGACCCATTGTTTTCTTAAAATTCCCCTACTTAATAAGTATAACGACATCATCTAGATCATTCAAGACTATTAAAAAAGGTCTAAAGACAATGATAAACTAAGTGCCTACAATATTTTAATGTTGCAAATGCAAACCCATAAACCAAAGCAAAAGCCCCAATAACTAGTATCAATACCAAAAGTAATGGTTTAGCAAATTATCAAACTATTTATATTATTTTTAATTGAAACACACAAAATTTCTCAAATTTTTATTATAGTTATGTTGAAGTTTTTTTATTTGAATGATTATTATTTAAAAAATCAATCAATTGAGATCTACCTAATCAAATTGATTGTAAATTTCACTTTGTATATAAATAAATAACCATATATATGATTGAAAAATATGAATTTAAAACTATAATGACCTCAATGGAGGTATATCGTAGAAAAGTGGTTTGTTATATCCAATACTCCTAGCCTGGGGCATAAGCAAATTATAAATTTTTAAAAATGACAAAAAAAAAAAAATGAATAATGATATTATTTATTTATATAAATATAATATTTAAATCAAAATATATATTTGAATTTATGTGTTATTTTTATTCAAGTTTCAAATTTTATTATAAATTAGTGTATATTCATTTTAACTTAGAATTTATTATGTGTTGAAAAAGATCAAATCTTTTGAGATGTAAACTTTGTTTTATATATGTTTTCTATATATAGTTGATATTGGAATATTTTACTTCATGTAGATATTGATATATTTTATTTACGGTTAACATTGAATTTTTTTTTTAATTAATTTTTTAAAATGTCACATATCAACTCCATGTTAAGTATTGAAGGAACTATATCTCTCTCTCATACTGAGATTTTTAAATATCACATATCAACTTTATATTTAACATGAAATAAATTACACATCTTCCTTATACTAGACTACAAAAAACGCTTCTTAACATAACCAGAAACATTGTGACCTTATAACAATCTCATATATATAACCAAATATCTTTCTTCTCACACAATCATAAATGTTAATAAAAGATCGAAAGCTTTTCCAAATACTCTATGAAAAAGCCTGAAAACACACATCTAGATCCATGATTCAATGATATAGAAAATATATTCAATAAAAATAAAAATAGAAATATATGTTTTTCCAAATATTCTATGAAAAAGCCTGGGAACACACATCTGCATCCATGATTCAATGATATAGAAAATATATTCAATAAAAATAGAAATAGAAATATATATTTAATTCAATGATATAGAGAATATATTCAATAAAAATAGAAATATAAATATATAGGGCTTTAGCATGGAAGGTACTCCATCTTCGTCAACTATGTGACCATGACCTTCTTGATCAAATTATTATAAGTAGTAAAATATTACGATTCTACAACTCATGTAGAATAGTTTACAACACTTTCGATGTCTTATCTAAACATTATTATACTTTTAAATGTGTCAAGGAACCCTTCTAAAATGGAAAATATTAAAAGGATCCTTAAGTCAATATGTTCCCGTAGTGCGTATTTTTTATGTTCTCTTATTCAATAATAATATAAAATTATCAAGGACACAATTGCGAATACCTTTTCTTATGTTAATATGAGATTACATTGAAACATTTTATAATTGAATAATCGATTGTAAACATGGTTAGAAAATTGAAAACAATATTGGCAATTTGTTGTTTCGATGTTAAAAATTAACTACTTTACTTTATTATAGTATATCTGGTTACCCTTAAACATTTATATTTAGTTAAGTGATTGTAGTATAATTTTTCGATGACATGTAATTTTTGTGATAGTTTTTTTTAATTTGTTATTTAATGTTTATGAGTATCTTAATTTTGGATCTATCATATCATGTGTTATATCATGTGTTAAGAGGAATCAAGTCTTTAGGTATGAAAACAAAATTTAGATGATCCCTTCGATGTTAAGATGATTTTATTATTATTATTATTATTATTATTATTATTATTATTATTATTATTATATATATATATATATATATATATATATATATATATATATATATATATATATGGTTTGGTGGGTTAGCACATTATTAGTATAGGTTTCCGGATTTAGTGTGTTTTGAAACGTTTTGTCGACGTTTCGGACCTACGATATGCAGTCCATCATCAAGACTTAGAAATGAAGGAATCAAATCTATAAGAAATGAGGTTGAGAGTTGTAGTTTTCAAGCAAGAGGTATTGGGGTCAAGTCCCCGAACATATATATTGTAGAGATTCTTGGGCGTCACTCGATATCCCCGATGTGTATTCCATCAAGAATTAATTTACTTAAGGTGGCTATTGAAATATTTTATTTATGGCCAACATTGAAATGCTTTTTTGTTATTAATATTTTTTTAAATGTCACTTGTCAACTCCATGTTGAGCATGAAAGGAATTACACATCTCCCACATACTAGGAAGTAGAAAGCACTTATCAGCGGAATAATAAACTTTTTATTTTCAATTACTCTCTCTCTCTCTCTCTCTCTCTCTCTCTCGTTGATATAAGACTAGCATAGATCCATATTAACTCTAGATCTATCATGTGCTGAGAAGCATCAAATTCCTTGAGGTGAAAACGTTTTATTAGAGCAAAAGACTTGAGTAAAGGTTTGCACCTCAAGGGATTTAATCCATCTCAATCCATGATAGATCTGAAGTTAACATGGATCTACGTTGGTTTTTAACACACACACACATGTCACTTGTCAATTCCATGTTGAGCATAGAAGGAATTACACACAATGCACCATTCAAATGTTTTAACCATAAAAAAAAAAATAGTTTCAATATATATATATATATATATATATATATATATATATATATATATATATATAAAGTTGAAATTGAAATATTTTACTTGTTATTAATATTCCATGTGTCAATTCCATGTTGCACATATAAGGAATTACACACAGTGCACCATTCAAATGTTTTAACCATAAGAAGTTCTCTCTCTCTCTCTCTCTCTCTCTCTCTCTCTCTCTCTCTCTCTATATATATATATATATATATATATATAAAGTTGATATTGAAATATACACATATCCATTGTAACATACCCAACCTCCAAGTTGAGTCACATTACTCCAAAATGGCTTAGCATACTTTGATACTAAATAAAAATATACATGCACACAACATGCCAATGCCTTATGCATCTAAGAGCATAAATATAAAAAAAACCATGAATGTAGGCATTATCAAACAAACCCAACAACATTCAAATTAAACATTCTACACGGGGGAATTAACATTTAAAACACAATAGAAAACTTATCTTTAAATTGTTTAACTAATTGGTTGTGTACATGGGACGTTACTCCCATCCAAAGGCTTGTTGTTCCAAATCTCAATAGCAAGCCACCACCAAGATGAGGCTATGAGTCCACAAGGAGGTATGGCCCTCTTGATTTTTATCTCTCCACAATCAATAGCCCAAAACCTAGGTTCTACCCCAACAGTAATTCCAATTCACCAGCTCCCTTCCCCACAACTTACATGACCCAAGAAATGTACCCCCTTCTCTACAAGAAATCCCTCAGGATGTACTGTTTGTTTATCAAGGCTTCCAATGCACTCAGTTGGCCAAGAATCTCTCAGTTGGGGACTCTAGGAACTCTCAGCTACTCTAGTAGTGTTCATAGCAACCTTCACAAGGCTCTTGATCCATTTCCTCCATAGGAAACGATCCACATGCGCACATCCCATTTTTACAGTCACATAGACCACATTTCGAGCATAAACACAACCCAATAATGTCTTCCTTCAAGAACTTCATGGATGGTTCTCTTCCCAACACTCGACTCCCCTCTTGCTGCCCAAAAATCAGCATGTAAAAACTATTCTCCTTTCCTACTTGAATTTACTTTGTCTCCCATGCTTTCTTGGCTCACACTCTTCCCAAGGATTATTGTACTTCAACCCCATGCTCCCAATAACTAAGGGATGTGACTTATCACACCCACCCTCTTACATGAATTCAATGATTGAGTGTCTAACAAGTCAAAGGGAGGATTACATGGTAAATATACATAAACTTAGGCAATGACACAGGTTTCCCTTGGATCCCTCTTTATCCCCCCATCGTTATTGTCCCTCTCACATCACAACCAACGATTATTCTTTTTATTAATCATTTCAATATACATATTACATAGTTCAACCCTTATCCATATTAATCAATGCGGGCTCTCTACCCCACACATATTGATTCATCCAACCTAAATGATAGTTACACAATTACATTATAATTTGCGGGAATTAAAACCGGGGATGTTACATCCCCTCCCCCTTATCTTTTGCACTATCCTCAATGCACAACACCCTACGGTGTACATACATTTATAATGTGAGGATCTCCAACCTTTAATAAACATATAGGCTCTCCATCCTAATATCACACATGAATTATGGCCCCAAAAAGATATTTACATAGGCGCCCCGACCCAAAAACATACATCATGATTTCACATTCTATTAGTATGGAAACAATTCCAACTAGCAGTATCTCTGTATCCCACTATTTTTTCCTACAGTTATCCCAATTCCTCCAGGTCTCTTCCTCTCGACCTTTCCAACTCAAGGAATGTACCCCCTTCACTACTCTCAGTCCATTGGATTGTATCATTCATTTATCAAGGTCTCTTTGGCATGGGTAACCAGGAATATCTCTACTAGGGACTTCTAGAGATGTTAATTGCTAGGAAAACTACCAGGAGAACTAACATCAACAAACTTACTACTCTAGTGACACTCTCACATAGGGATTTCACTCTATAGGCATGGAAACCTGGTTCATTTACAATCCTGACTACTTGCTTCTTCTTGTTGTCCCAAAAAAAATTGGCTTGGTTCACGTCTTCATTCTTCAATTTTTTCTATAGCATCCATTAAGAAAAATATACTTGTTGTATCCATTATCATATAATAATTATGTTATTCACGGTATTTTTCAACTCCAAAATATAAACATTTATTCAAACAAGTTTGCAATCATAAACCAATACTCATATGTATGGCTATCTTGTTCTTCACAAAACTACCACGATAAAGAATTCATCTCAGTGTTCTTTCCTAACACATCCTCGTGATTTCAACCACCATGCCATATGCATTAATCAAGTTGCCTCTTCCTTGCTATCCTCACCCTCTAGGCTCAGTCATCCCCTTCACTGTTGCACAATCCCTCGAAGTAATCCATCATTTTCCAAGTTGTTATTGTGCAAGGAGAGTGCCAACTCACTACCATAATTCTATTGGCAATCTGTAATCTATGGAAATCATAGGGTTCCAATGTCCTAAAAGAAACCTTCTTCCCAAGCTTCCCATCTTCAATCGCCATTACCTCATCTGTATCACATGCCTATAGCGAACATGAGATATTAGCACAACAATTCACTTATTAATTTCCAAATCTATTTTATACAGGAAAACAAAATTTCCCAAGCATGAGATTTATGCTCATAATTGTTTGGATCTTGTAGTTGTAGGTATCAATATTCCTTATGGGCTTACACCATTTTCATATCGAAGACCATTTTTCCTACAATTTTCTTGACTTTCATTCAACCAAACAATTGTCAGTATTCATGCACATTATCATTTCATTGCAACATTTGCAATCATCCCATGAAGTGATTTCATAATTATATTACTCTAAAAATTCAATCACTTCCAACTATTATTCATATTAAATGGAATGAAACTATCATTCCTTGCATATGCATTATCTAGCATACCAATTTTTTCATAATATAATCAAACATTATCAAAAAATCGATGTGCTAATACCCATGGTCACATGTACACAATGCATCCTCACATTGACTCTGAAATACCACATATATCCATGTCATGTATTCCACCATGGTGAGTTGGAAGGTTTAGACGATGATTTAACACATCATCCAAAGTCTTCCCAATTACTTGTTTGATCATTTGGATGCCCTCATCTTCAAACCATACACAACACTGTGAATATAATTCCTTAGTGTTGTTCAGTGTCGACAAAGAGGTTGTAGTCCAAAAATTGGTTATAACTAGGAATACAATTAAGCACTTGTATGGTGCAATGGCCCTTCCATATCCAACCACAACATGGCCTCACACATGGCTATCTCTATTGGAATTCATTGTTATAACATGAAATGTCTCTTGCCTTGACTTGGTTATGCTCTCATAGCCATCATAACATGACATATAATTAAATTTCTCATAAATGAGCATTAAACAAAATTTGTGTACTCAAGGCCCTTAGCCTTTACATCAATTGAAATATTGAAAATCTAACTGATAGAACTCTTACTTCAATTCCATTTAGCATTTAAGCATCATAAGCAACCCAAATGCAACTTGCATGGTTGTTATTACATTACTTGATGCTACCTATTCAGTTGGTCTTTTGTAGAAGCTCATCGGATCCTTCACGAACCTCTCGATCAACATTCTTCCATCCTATTTTTCTTCATACAGATTTCCTTCATATACAACAACAACGTCATCAAAATAATTTTCAACCATGCTATAAAAAAAAATCTTGGATACACAATCCATCATTAGTCTTATTCAATTATCAGGACATCATCATTTCACATATAACAACAAACTACTCTCAGTCTACAAGCATGCCACAAGCATGTTCAGGCATGTCCACATGCACAAATGCACATCAATATGCATTAATAATTCAATTTCATCATACCCACTTCATGCACATGCATTCTATCTTTATTGTATACATCATTCATCACTTCTATCATGCACTCTATTGCATATTTATTTCAGCTTTATTTATTTATTTTTGGTTTTGTAGATGGTTGTCCTTGAGTTCTTGTAGATTCTAGCTACCCTACACTACAATTGTACTCATTTTTGTTTCGCTTCTCTCCTAATATGAACCTTTTCTAGCCAAGTTCCACTTGGCCATTTTGCATTTCCAACCAATATGCCTTATTGGCCACTACCTCCACTTAGGTGATCATGTTCCAATATTACATTGTTGGAAACTTCCATCACCTTGGGATGATGTACTTTGCATCATACCTTCATATTGATACTAGAGTATTTTAAAACCATCCCAACCATTAACATCATGACATCCCTTACCATTATATCTAGCTTTCCATTGACTTTCTCAATTGTTTTGAACACTCTTGTTTACTCCATTGAGTAATTTCCTGTGAAGCCATGTACTATCCACTTAGGACCAATCTGCTCCGTTTGGAACAATACATTTCTCTATTGTCACTTTCAATGAATAACCTTTATTATTATACCCCTTGAGTTCTTTGTACCTATACCCTACTTCCACTATGCACTCTGATAACATAAGTTTCTTTCTTACTCTATATATTTTTAAACAAAAGAGGCCAATTCCTGGCTAGGAATTATATTTCAGACATTCCTATTCCTTCCCTCAGAGATTACTCACTCATCCCATGAGTCACTCATCATCCCTGAGTTCCTTTATTTTCTTTGGTGGAAATCTCTTCATCCATCATTACATTTCTACCTCCATGGCTATGAAGTCTTACCTTGCCTTTCTATGCCCATTAGTGACATTCTTCACCTATAGGTTTTCAAGCCATTCAGACTTTGTAGCAGCTCAACACTAATTTGTCTCTACTCTTCTCGATCTCGTTATCCACTTTCCATTAGCTTCTCTATAGCTTTTCACTTCCATTTGCAACTCTTTATTATTTTCAACCAACTCTACAATCTCTGCCCTACTTCCATGTCCATCAGATATTGGAACTATGATTTGCAACATACCTACACAATCTACATTTAATTCATCTGATTATATTATTATCAACTACTTAGATACAACATTCTCTACTTGAATGTTTCTTTGCTTATTAACAATTCCATGTTATTAAGCTCAACCTATTTTTCCATTACCAAACTGTTTGCATTTCCAAACATGCCTCTATACTTTTGCATAGGAATTAAAATGAGTATTAACACTCTTTTTACAACAATACTCATCTTGGGCATGTACCTCCAATATATGGAAATGTGTTTTCCAAAATTGTCATTGTTTTGGAAAACTTTCACTTTAAATAGTTGCATGGTTCATGGAATCTAGCTCCACTTTTCTTGCAACTTTATGAAGCAACCTAATGATTCCTTAGAAAACTCAATCCTTATTCTATGTTTTCATATGGATTACCTTTCCAATGGTTGCACTCATTCCTATATCTGATTTATGAGCTAAATGTTATGGCTTCCCAAAGTAAATAGTTTCACCCATTTTTACACATGTTTCACTGGTTCAAATAATTTTCAAAGGCCAACTTATGTGACCTATAGAAGAAAATTAGTTAGAAACTAGAAAAAAAAAATTATGATACACTGATAATATTGATGACAGGGAGTTCACAACAACTCTCAAGTTTTTTATCTAATTCTTTAGTCAAAACCTGTAACAATCTAGAAATGCCAACTTTGTCCTTTTTCACTCTCCTAGACTTATAAATAGTGGATTTTTTTCCTTGTTTGAGCTTTGCCACACCAGTTCCTTTTGAATTTTACCAAGAGTCCAAAAGGGTATCTCCATACCTACATTTTCAGTTATCTATCAAAATTTCACCTTTAAAAGGGCTCCAGGTTTATAGTTATGACCTATAGAAGTTTAAACTATTTTTCTCATTTTATCCCTTTATGCTACATGTGTCTTTTCTTCCATCCTATACAATCACGGGCACTCAGATTCCAAATCTATATTCATGGCTATCTTCTAGGGTACGTGATCTTTCCATAAACTTCTTCTATGCCCCAAACTGACTTATGAGCAAGGAGTTATGCCATCTAGAAGTAAATTGGAACCTAAATTATATCATGCACTATTTCAGTTGTAAATTTATCATACAAGCTCTGTTTTGTGCTCATAATAGCTCGTTGGAAATATCTCACCTAGTTATTCCATTTAAGAAGCAAAATTTGTATGTACCAAAGGTACACACATTTATCTCGATTTCGGCTACCTGAAAATGTTGTTTAGGCCCTCAAAATGCCTCTACAAGTTGACGACCTTCAAAATATGAAAACAAAAATCATAGAAAATTGACTACTTTATTGTTGTAACAGTATTTTAATCCAAGCCATTGATCTCAAAATCAAGAGAAATCTCAGCCATTGATTCACTACACCTTGCAAAGTCTATGGATGAATCTCGACCATTGATCGCCAACTCGAAGCAATCTCGACCACGCATTCCCTAACATGTGAAACTCCATCGATGATTGGTGATCAAAGATTTTTCTTGGAAAACCAAACTCGCTCATGAATTTCATCGAAAACTAATCACTCCATCGACAATCAGATATTTCTTTGATGAACCAAACTTCTTCGCGAATTTTTCCAAGCCCCGATCATTGGCGATTGACAATTTTCTTGGAGAACTAAACTTGTTCATGAATCTTTTCGAACCCTGATCATCAGCAATCAATGATTTATTGACTGATGTGTCATGACACGTGGATGCTGACTTGGCATGACACCTCATCCTCCTCTTTCCCTTCATTGACGATTGAAAATTTCATTTGGATGAACAAAACACTTTGTCGATTTTTTCAACCCAACCATCGACGGGTGATGATTTCTCTTGGTTGAATGAACCACTTCACCGATTTTTTTGACTCGACCATCAATGATCGATGATTTCTCTTTGTCAAATGAAACACTTTGCCAATTTTTTTAACTGGCCATTAGCGATCAACAATTTCTCTTAGCAAACTAAATTCACTCATGAATTTTTCTGAACTCCGACAGTTAGAAATTTTCAACCAAAATCCAGGATGAAATTGGGCCATCGATCTCCAAGTAAAAATGATCATGATCGTTGATCCACCATACTTCTCCCAACTCTTTCGATGTGTCTCGGCCATTGATCAACTCCACTTTTCCAACTCGGAAAATGGATCTCTACTATCGATCTAGTCCATTTTTCCAAACTTCAAAAATGTATATCGATCGTCGATCTACTCCATTTTTTCAAACACCAAAAATGGATTTAGATCATTGATCTGCTCCTTTTACCAAACTCTAAAAAATTTATAAGTTTTTGGTCAATCTAGGATGAATCTGGGTGGTTGATATCCAAATAAAATGTGACCCCAGTTGTCGATCCATCAAACTCTCTCGACTTCTTCAGTCTCCATTAAAACATAAATTTAGACTTTACAGGTCAAATTTAACTCTGCAACCTGGAGATTGACACTCTTGATCACCTCTTAGACAGTTCTGAGGGAATTTTCAACCTGAATTCTCTTAGAAATATGGAGATTTCACTCTGAAAATCATGATGTTCCCCAATTCCATCACAGATCCAAAATCTGTAAGAACATTTTTTCCAAATTTGCACTAATCTTGGACCATACAAGTGTGGTGTTGAACCAAAATCTATGATACCAAATTGTAGCATACCTAGCCTCTAAGATAAGTCATATTACTCCAAAATGACTTAGCATTATTTGATACTAATTAAAAATATACATCCACGCAACATGTCAATGCCTCATGCATCTAACAACATAAATACAAAAACCCATGAATGCAGACATTATCAAACAAACCCAACAACATTCAAATTAAGCATTCTACACAGTGGAATTAACATTTAAAACAAATAAAAAAACTTATCTTTAAATTGTTGAACCGACTGGTTGCATATAGGGGACATTCCTCCCAGCCATAGGTTGGTTGTTCCAAATATTAACAACAAGCCACCCCTGAAATGAGGCTATCAATCCATAATGAGGTCTATCCCTCTAGGTTGTCCACTCTCCACAATCAACATCCCAAAACCCAGGTTCTACTCCAACAACAGTTCCAATCCACCATATCTCTTCCCCACGACCTGCACAACCCTAGGAATGTACCCCTTTTCTACAAGCAGTCCCTCGGGCTATACCATTCATTTACCAGGGATTCCAGTGCACTTAAATGGCCAGGAAACTCTCAGCTAGGGACTCTAGGAACTCTCAATTTATCTAAGAATGTTCATAGCATCCTTCATAAGACTCTTGAGCCATTTCCTCCACAGGAAGCGCTCCACAGGCACACATGCCATATTTCCACTATAAATACAACCCAATAATGAATGTCTTTAAGAAAAACATGGTTGGTGCTCTTCTCATCACTCAGATCCCCTCTTGCTTCCCAAAAATCAACATGTAAAAATCGTCGTCCTTTCCTACTCGAATTTCCTTCTTCTCCCATGCTTTCTTGACTCACACTCTTCCCAGGGATGATTGTACTTCATCCCCATACTCCCAATAACTAAGGGATGTGACTTCTCACACCTACCCTCTTACATGAATTCAACGATTGAATGACTGACAAGTCAAATGGAGGATTACATGGTAAATATACATTAACTTAGGCAATGAAATGGGTTTCTCTTGGATCCCTCTTTATACCCCTCTCTTGTGGAATCATAGCCTCCATTTTTATCATCCCTCTCGTATCACAACCATCGATTATTTCTTTTATTAATCATTTCAATGTACATAATACATAGTTCGGTCCTCAACCATATTAATAAATACGTTCACTTTTCCCCAAACATATTGACTTACCAACATAAATGATAGCTACACAATTACATTATAATTTGTGGGAATTAAAACTGGGGATGTTACATCCATCTTACTAAGAAATGGAAAGAACATATCAATGGAATAATATTTTTTTTACTTTCAATTACTCTCACTCTCTTTCACACACACACTCTCTCTATATAAATTTGATATAGAATTATTTTACTTAAGGTGGGTCTTGAAATAATTTATTTATGACTGACATTGAAATAGTTTTTTGTTATTAATATTTTTTTAATGCCATGTGTCAACTTCATGTTGAGAATGGAAGGAATTACACATCTCCCTCATACCAGGCTATATAAAGCACCTTTCAACACAATTATTTTACTTAAGGTGGATATTGCAATATTTTATTTATGGTCGACATTGAAATATTTTTTTAAATGCCACATCTCAACTCCACGTTGAGCATGGAAGGAATTAAAAATCTCCCTCACACTAAGCAACGCACCATTAAAATGGTTTAATTCTTTTGTTATTAATATTTTTTAAATGTCATGTGTCAACTCCATATTGAGCATTGAAGGAATTACACTTCTTCTTCATACTGGGAAGTAGAAATCACTTGTGGATGGAATAATACATTTTTTACTTTGAATTACTTTATATCTCACATACCCTCTCTCTATATATTAAGTTGATATAATATTAGTTTATTTAAGGTGGATATTCACATATTTTATTTATTCCCAACATTGAAATAGTTTTGTGTTATTGATTTTTTTTTAAATGCCACTTGTCAACTCCATGTTGCGCATGGAAGGAATTACACATCTCATTCATATTGGGCTATAGAAAGTGTCTTTCAATGCAATGGGTTTCCTTCATGAAACCCACAAACAACTTGAATGCTATTTTTTTAGTAATCTGTGAACACCCTCAAAATGTTAGAATATTTATACACTTAGGAGTTAATTAAGTTAAACTTTTTCTAATGTGTCTTTAGGTAAAAATGTGTTTCTTTAATATGAATTAATATGCATTTGTAGTTATGCAATCTGATGATCATGATATGTTATAGACATAGAGTGATCTGACGGTTTGTATTCTCCTTGATTTTAACAACTATATTGATGAGTGGCTTAACACCCAATTTGTTCATGATGTCTATTAAAGAGCATGGATGGTCATTTTCTCATGATCAATTGTGAGAAACTCTCTTGTGAAATATTTTTCTTTTTGCATTATTATATTGCATCAATTGGCCACATTGGTTGGGGTCGTGGACTATTTTTCTCTTCCAGGGTTTTAACCACACAAAAACATTGCTTTATTGATATTTGATATGGTTGTGTGAGTGGTTATTGAAGGTGTTTGTCCTATGTGGGAATACCTTGTTTTGTAAAACATAGTATTAGAGACCATTTGAAGACCTGCTCCTATTATTGATCGAGATCTTGAACCCTTGTTGTCACATTTATGTGTTCTACTATTTATATGCATTTATAGGCTAAATGGATTGTTCCATTGTATCCGGATTGTTGTTTTCAATTCCAAATGTTTTTTGTTTCATATGAAAATATTTATGTTGTCCTAAGATATGATAAGATATTTCTAATGGTGTAAACAGTTCCTCAAACAGAGCTCGTATGCAAAATTTATAAGCGATCAAAGTTCAGATTAAACTTGGTCAAAAAGTCAAAGGTCGAGGTGACACGTGGCACGTCTATACAGGGAGACTTGGCACAATGTTACAGGTATACATGGCAGGTTCTTACAAGTACATGTGGCAGATTATGTGTTCCAGTATCCAGTTGACACGTGGAAGAGGACAACCAATGAGAGGTTGCCACGTGGGAACCCCCCATTCGCCTCTTACAGTACAGTTCATTAAAAAATATATATTGGAGCCGATGGGAATCAAACTCCTTGCCTCCTAGCACAAAGGCCTTACACTCTGCGCTATCCAACATGCCATTACATAGTCCTTGTTTATCATATGGCACAAACATTATTTAAAGTTAATAATGTTCTATGTGGGCGGAAAAAAGGGGCTAGGCCCTCAGCCCAACCCCTGGTTATGTGTTAATTCACGCGACCACATTCCAAGCCTCCGCTATATATATCCACCGCCAACTGTATAACATATACACCTCCATTCTAGTGGTATCTCCACCATTCTAGCCACCCGCCAAACTATTATACCAACACACCAAAAGAAACGGGGGTCCGCGGGTTCAACCCCGGAACCTCCCTAACAACCAAAGCTTTAATATACCATCTGCTAACCATTTGGCCAACGGCCTCATTTATTACACAACTTCCACATTTTTATATAAAAAGGGATTTTCGCCAATGTACAAGACATAGGATAGACCAAGGTGCGGCCATACGGATTGGGCACGCATTTCAAGAATTGTCTCAATCATTCATTTCCAGAGGCAAGTACGGAAACCGAGACAAGGGTGTCTCTTGGGCCTGAAAGTGCCAGACTCGTATCAAGGCGTGGAGACAATCATTTTTAGGTAATTCGATGCCATGAACGCAGTAGTGATGTTAGTTTTCTGATCTGAGAAAACATTTTGTAGCTTAACTCCATAATGAGGTATACTTATGTAATTTTCCCAATTCTTTTGTGGAGTTAATAAAAAGGCCTACCCATTTGAGAGAAGGACCCAGAGACATAGTCCACCAGGGACGAACTCCATTATCAATTTTTTGCATTCATATTTCATGCTTATGTCTCTTTCCTTTTCCTTCTTTATGGTGTACTTTAGTTTATGCAAATTTAATGCAATTCTTTAATAAGTCACTAGGCGAAAAGGTCCTATATCATGTTGGTATCAGAGCAGTCGTCTTTGACTTGAATTGTTGAGTATGAATGCTTACTAGGGCCAAGCATAATCAGGGTGAAGTAACACTTAAGACTTTCAATCCCGAAGTTGGTTGTGCATCCCGGAGGAATAAAATTGCAGAAGAGGACAAGCGTGATGAACAGGAGAAAACTTTCACATGGTCTTTTATCGCATGTCAGAAATGGTCAAACGAATGTATGGAGATTACAAGAAGAGGATGAAGAAGAAAGAGAATAAAAAGGAAGCACATGCAGATGATGATGATTTGGTAAACCAAGGGGCTAGAGGAGATCCTCCTGAGCATCCATATTCACCTTAAAGTTCTAGTTCTTCTTCCTCTAAGCATTCTCATCATTCTCATCATTCTAGCCATAAAGCCTCTTTTAAGAAATCATTATTAAAGCTTGATGTAAAATTTTCTTTACCTATGTTTAATGGAGATGATAATCCAGAAAAGATAGATAATTGGATCCGACAGGTTGAAGTATATTTTCGTGTTCAACATATTGATGAAGAGGAAGTTAAAGTGAAACTGGCTTCTCTTCGGTTGGAAGGCACTGCTCTCGTATGGTGGGAGAGCAAGCTTCAGGACATGATTAAGTGTGGTAATATTCTTTCCTCATGGTCAGAATTTAAATCAAAGATAAGGAAGCAGTTCTATCCATTAGGGTATTTACATAAAGAAATGATGGAATGACAAACTTTAAGACAAAGTAAAGGTCAGACTATACAAAGTTTCACAAAAGAATTTAGGAAGAAAGCTCTTGCATTGAATATTCCTTTGGATTCTTATGAAACTTTAATGAAGTATATTGGTGCACTTCAAAGTTATATTCGTCATAATTTTCTCTTGTTTAACCCCACTAGTCTTGACGAAGTTTGTGTGCAAGCCACCCACCTTGCGAATAGGGGGAAACATGTTCAAGAAGATCCCACGAAGAAACCTTCCAATTTCCCACAAAAGACTTTCAAGAAGTTCAAAAGGAAGGACAAGAATACCGCTACAATAATGAGAGAAAGAGGAAAAACATCTTGCACTCATTGCAAGAAGAGTGGCCATGATGAAGAACATTGTTGGAAACTACGTACAGAAAAGAAACCGAAACAGTTCGCTGGAAAGGGGAAGACAAAGATTGTTGCTATAGTGCATCAAGATATTGGTTTCGAATCAGGAGATGAAGGAAAGATCACAACGGTTGGAGTACAAGGTAAAGATTCCCTTCATGATAGTTCAAGTTCCAATGATGAATCTCATGTTGATGAATGAACGAGGAATGAGTTATTTCATATATGAGTTGTATCTAAACATACCAAGATAGATACATTATTTGATCTGGGTTCCCAAGTAAACTTAATATCTGAAGCACTTGTCAAGAAGATGGGTCTTGTAACGAAACCACATCCAAAGCCTTATCCTCTTGGTTGGGTATGGGATAAATAAAAACTTAATGTCACCAAACAATGTAGGATTAGATTTGATATTACTTCAAAATTGATTGATGAAGTGGATTTGGATTTTGTACCACTTGATATATGTGGCATAGTGTTGGGGAGTCCTTATCTTTATGATAGAAAAGAAATCTTCTTTCATCATGAGAACAAATACCACCTTAATAAGGAGGGAGTGGAATATATTGTTAGAGCTCACAACATGAGGGTAAATACAACACTTGTTAGTGCAGGACAAATGAAAAGGCTCATAACCACTAATAAGAGATATGTACTCATGGTCATCAAAGAGAAGGATGTTGGGACATTCGATGCTTTCCAAGGGTGTGATCCATCTCATAAAAATGAATTAATTGATATTGTTCCTAAGTATGATGATATTTTTCAAGAACCAGATGGATTACCTCCTAAGAGGGAAATCCAACATGAGATACATCTTCAACATGATTCTCCTCATCCTAATGTGGGAATGTACAGGATGTCAGTTCTGGAGATGACAAAGATCAAGAAGGAGGTACAAGGCTTATTGGATCAAGGGGTCATCAGGCCCAGTTCATATCCTTATGGTTCTCTGATCCTAATGGTGCCAAAGAAAGATGGCACATGGCGAATGTGTGTTGATTACCGAGCTTTAAATAAAATCACGGTGAAAAATCGATATCCTCTTCCTCGCATAGATGATTTACTTGATCAATTGAAGAATGTTGGTTATTTCACTAAGTTGGATTTGTGCAGTGGATATCATCAAATCAGGGTTGCAGAAAAGGATGCATGGAAGACTACCTTTAAAACCAAACAGGGATTGTTTGAGCGGTTAGTTATGTCGTTTGGGCTTTGTAATTCTTTGACAACTTTCATGCGTGTGATGAATGATGTATTCAGACCTTTCCTAGATGAATTTGTGATTGTGTATTTAGACGACATTCTTGTTTTTAGCTGGACTTGGGATGAACATGTAAGACATGTAAAACAAGTATTGGATACTTTTCAAAGGGAAAATTTGTATGTGAAAATTTCTAAATGTGAATTTGGCAAGACTGCACTTATATACGTAGGTCATATTGTAGGAGGAAAATTGGAAATTGATCCTTCCAAAATTGATGTAATTGTAAATTGGCCTGAGCCAAAAAGTGTAACTGAGATCCGGAGCTTCTTGGGTGCAGTCTAGTATTGGAGGAGATTCATTCCCAACTTCTGCTTTATAACAACTCCTTTGCATGCCTTAACCAGTGTGAAGAAAAAATTTCAGTGGGAAGGAAAGAAACAAAAATCTTTCGACACTTTGAAGGAGAAGATCAGTACCACACCAATATTATCACTGTCAAATATTAAACAACCTTTTGAGATCGAGACATATGCTAGCAGATACGCCATCGATGTAGTATTGATGCAATATTGTAAGCCTATCTGTTACCACTCTGTTGTTAACTATCCTACATATGATAAAGATTTGTATGCATTAGTCCAGAGCATACAGAAATGGAAGCACTACTTTTTAGGGAAGGAAACAATTATACATATAGATCACCAGCCCTTACAGTATCTCCAAGCACAAACCAAACTGCAACAATCTTGACACTACAGATGGATGGATTTTTTGCAACAATTTCAATTGGTAATCAAGTACAAGAAGGGTACAAGTAAAAAGGTAACCGATATTCTTTCTAGACCTCCTATTGTTGATTCTATTATTTTGAAGAAAACTTCTTTATCTCATGATAGCTATGTAGAGAAATATGCCATCGATGAATATTTTAAATAGTATATGAGAAGCTAACCCATGGTGCATAGGTAGAGAACTATTTTCTGCAGGGAAAACTACTCTTCCATCTTGGGAAGCTATGTATTCCTACAAATGAACAAGTCCATGTAATACGAGAAGCTAACACTTCTCTTGCGTCTGAGAATTTTGGGGTAGGAAAAACTATGGCTCATTTGCAGAGGTTTTGTTATTGGCCTCAAATGAAATCAATTGTAACTAAATATTTAAAGGGGTGTGTGATGTGTTCTACTTGTAAGCTCACTAATAGAAATCTGGGGCTATACTCACCACTTCCTGTTCCATCCCATCCATGGGAAAGCATTTCCATGGATTTTGTTGGGGGTTTACCAATGACCAAAGGGGGTCATGAATATTTGTATGTTGCAGTCGATAGGTTCAACAAGATGTGTATCTTGATGCCATGTAAAAAGAAGATCACTGTTGAGCAGACTGCTAATCTCTTCTTTCAGTATGTTTGGGTTCACTTTGGGTTACCCATATCCATTGTCTCATATCGAGATACTCGATTCCTCGGGGATTCTTAGACTAGCTTATGGAGAATGATGGACACCAAATTGAAAAGGAGCACTGCTTTCCATCCACAGACTGACGGATAGACAGAGGTGGTAACCAAAAAATGGTACTTTTGCTTCGAGGTTGTTGTAGCAAGCATCCCAAGTTATGTGATGAACAAATACCCTATGTATAATATGCTTATAACTGAGCTTTACATTCATCCACTCAGAGTACACCTTTTTAAACATGTTTTGGGTACCTACCAAAGGTTCATTTGGACTTAATGTATGGGAGAGATGTCGATGTGAATGAAGAAAAAATAGAGGATAGAGACCACAAGTTCATCCAGAGGATCTAGTAGATACACCATGCAGTTGGGGAATAGTTGGAGAAAAGTCAAGCACAGTATAAGGCTCGGCATGACAAGCATGGGGTTGATCGTCACTTCCAGGTTGGAGATCGGGTATGGTTTCACATCAGCAAGGAACGATTGAAGGGTGAAGGAAAGAAACTCAAGCCCATCCAATATGGACCCTTCACTATCTTGGAGAAAAGCGACACTAATGATTTTCATTTAGATCTTCCACCTTATATGTAGATTTACTCAGTTGTCAATGTAGAGAACTTGAAACTTTTTGAGCCTCCCATGATCATGGATCATGATGAGGAAGTTTCAATCCCTTCTGTTGATGAGTTTGCACCCAAGTACTTGGATGAGTTACAGGAAGATATCATCCTGGATAGAAGGACGATGAATTCACGAAGGGGTGATGTTGATTATCTTCGAGTAGTCTTAAAGGGCACACCTCCAAGCAAGGCAAAGTGGATTGAGAAGGACAAAGTGAGGGGACTCTTCCCTCACTTACCTATTGATTGATGAAATCTTTTGATGGTCCAAAAATCTCTCAGTGGGAAGGAGTGATCCAAAAAGGATCCATAGAAGGCTAAGAAAAAATCAAAACTCGTAGAGGCAACTTAGGATGCTCAGAATGGCTTCAGTGGATAGAGAAAGGGAAAAAAATTCAAATTTCCCAAAACTTAGTAAAAATGACATTATCCCGAAGAGCACTTCACAAGCTTTCTAATGGCACAAACGGTTCCTCAAACAGAGCTCGTATGAAAAATTTATAAGCGATCAAAGTTCAAGTCAAACTTGGTCAAAAAGTCAAAGGTCAAGGTGACACGTGTCACCACTGCAAGGGTGACACATGGCACATCCGTACAAGGAGATGTGGCACAATATTATAGGTATACGTGGCAGGTTTTCACAGGTACACATGGCAGATTATGTGTTCCAGTCTCCCGTTGACACGTGGAAGAGGACAACCAATGAGAGGTTGCCACGTGGTAACCCCCCATTGGCCTCTTATAGTACAATTCATTAAAAAGAATATATTGGAGCTGACGGGCGTCAAACTCCTTACCTCCTAGCACAAAGGCCTTACACTCCACGCTAGCCAACATGCCATTACATAATCCTTGTTTATCACATGGCACAAACATTATTTAAAGTTAATAATGTTCTATGTGGGCGGAAAAAAGGGGCTAGGCCCTCGGCCCATCCCCTGGTTATGTGCTAATTCACATGAACACATTCCAAGCCTCTGTTATATATATCCACCGCAAACTATATAACATATACGCTACCATTCTAGTTGTATCTCCACCATTCTAGCCACCCTCCAAACTATTATACCAGCACACCAAAAGAAATAGGGGTCCGCGGGTTCGACCCCGAAACCTCCCCAACAACCAAAACCTTAATATAACATTTGATAACCATTTGGCCAATGGCCTCCTTTATTACACAACTACCACATTTTTATATAAAAAGGGATTTTCTCCAGTGTACGTGACAGAGGAGAGACCAAGGAGTGACCGTACGGATTGAGCGTGCATTCGAGAATTTTCCCAGTCATTCATTTGCAGATGCAGGCACAAAAACCGAGACAAGGGTGTCTCTTGGGCCTGAAAGTGCCAGACTCAGATCAAGGCATGGAGACAATCATTTTTAGGTAATTCGACACTACGAACGCAGTGGTGATGTTAGTTTTCTGATTTGAGCAAAGCTTCTGTAGCTTAACTCCAGAATGAGGTATAGTTATGTATTTTTCGCAACTCTTTTGTGGAGTTAATAAAAAGGCCTACCGATTTGAGAGCAGGACTCGGAGACGTAGTCCACCAGGGACAAACTTCGTTATCAAGTTTTTGCGTTCATATTTCATGCTTATGTCTCTTTCCTTTTGAGTTTTTCCTTCTTTATGGTGTACTTTAGTTTATACTCATTTAATACAATTCTTTAATAAGTCACCAGACAAAAATATCCCGGATCAGTGATTCTCACTTATTCTATAAAATTGACTTACTTCTTAAGTAACTTATTTTGTAAAAGTGAGCTTATAGGAAAAGTTAAGATGGTTATTCTTTTTAACTCAACCACCTCATTGTGCATCCATCACCACATGGGCCAACTTGGCATGGCACTTTGGTTATGCTTTATGGGTTATTCCTTTTAACTCAGCCACATGATTGTGCATCCATCGCCACATGGGCCAACTTGGCATGGCACTTTGATTACCTTTTATGCATTTTTTTTAAATGACACAACTTTCACATTTGAAATCCGTTTTCAATGTCATTTTTTACACAACCTATTTTTTCAAGAACTTTCCATCCAGACAGTTAATTTTAGATTTTTAGTCATTTTTCATGTTCTCATTTTTATTTCAGTGATTTTTATCGTAAATACAAATTTGAATGGTTGTAATGGTAAAAATTGTTTATCGAAATTAAATATAACAAATAAGTCCGAAAGTAAGGAAAATTTTACAACTTTTAAATCTATTTTTGCTCCTAATAACATATAATTCTTAGGTTAGAACACATTTAAAGCCAAATTTAATTGTCCAAATTCTGGTAATAGTAAATAAAGAGAAAAATCGTTCTTTGATTATCCTACTCCAAGTTATAAATGAAGAAAATATTGACCATTTTTTTATCATTATTATTTTACAGTATGACGCATTTCCATGATATAGCATAACGTGAATATCTCTAAATTGGGTTTTTCAATTTTCCAAGCAAAACTCTCACTTGAATAAGAGTATGTAAGACCACACCATATATAAGTGATTTACCCATTTATCCTCTACATCTGAAAGATTCTAGTGTAGATTCAATTTAAAGGAGGAAGAGGTATTGATAGAATCTATGGGGCTTGTAAATATTCATAATCAATCTCTCCAAATGTGGCATGGAGTATGCAACTTCAACTTGTAAATATATTCTTGTAGAATTATTTTTTGAAATGCTTGAATTGTGAAGTGATCAAAGCACAATTAGCCAAACCCACTTGAAAAAAATTGTGATTGGTCCAAGTTCTAACTTCCTTGTCCCAAAAGACCGCCCATTTAAAAATCTATTTCTTTATTAACCTAAAAAAACATACAAGATTAGAACATTGATCTTTAATTTTATAAATAATGTAACAAGTTAGATAAAATCATATCCTATAATCAAACCATTATTAATTAATAGTCACTACAACTTTCTTTCAATTCTCCCATTTTAAAGACATCACAAAAAAAACAATCTTTAAATCCAATAATAACATTAATAATAAAGAATACTTATTCCTCTTAATTAAAAAAATAAACTCTATTTAATTTTTAATATCTAAAATCTAAAAAAACCTATTATAATTATTTATATTTTAAAATTAATAATAAATATTTATATATAATTACTTAATAATAATACTACATTAAAATCTAAAAACAAATGGAAAAGGTTAAATATTAATCTCATGATGATTCATTAATAATATCATGTAAGAAACATCACAATATCCTATAGAATACATATTAAGAAAAGTTCAATGCTTATATATATAGATTCATCTATTTTTTAATTTAGTTGGAAATTTTATGGAAATATTAAAAGCTAACTTAGTCTTCTTAACGATTTGAATCTTTGTTTTCGATGTAGTTATGTAACAAATTTTTGTATTATTATTATTATTATTATTATTATTATTATTATTATTATTATTATTATTATTATTATTATTATTATTATTATTATTATTATTATTATTATTATTGTTGTTGGTTATTTTTTGTTTTTGAGTTAATGTTTTTACACATCTTAATTTTTATAATTTCTTTTAATTATTATGATAAATTATAATTTAAGGTTATTTTTAGATTTTAAATTAATTTTTTTATACATCTCAATTTTTAAAAATTGACTATTATTATTAATTAAGGGGAAATATTTTAAGTGTTTCTTCACATTTGAAAATTATTAGTGGGGTGTTGATCCACATTCGTAGATCAACGTTAGTACATACACACCTATCCTTAATCTTTTTCCTTTGTTTCTTTTTCTTTCATGATTTCCCTTATTTAGTCCCTTTCTCCTTTTCAATGTGGTGTGCGAATCATACTCCTATCAAATTCCCAGGTCCGCACACCCACAAACCCTTGTATCCATACTTAGTCATTTTTCCTCTCTCAAATTTCCAACACTTAGTCATTTTTTGAGTGATGTAGGACTACAACATGTCCCATACCCGCATGTTTCTAGGTCCGCAGAACCACAATCACGCTACCCTCAATTTTCACCTTTATCTTTGCATCCTCCAAAATGCACCTCTACACCATTTATACTTAGTCATTTTCTTAAAAATACAGATGTCGAAAAATGATCCTGATCTAGGAGGATCCCCACCTAAGGATTCATTACTTTGCACACCATGGTGAAGATCATTAAAATGATAATTGGGGATAGGTGGCAAAGTTTAAAAGGAATGTTTAATGCTTCATATTGTAAAAATGATTAATATTTTTGAGCAAAATGTGCTCATGTATTTTTCATTTAATTTGTAAAAAGGAAATTAAAATTGTGTGTGAGAATCCAACTCACAAATTAGTTTCATTGTTTTAAAGGGAAATTAGTTTTGTGTGAGAATTCACCTCACAAATTAGTTTCCTAATTTTAAGAGGAAGTTGGGAGTCTCATGAATTGGTCTGGGATTCTTCCTCATTTTATCACAAGTGGTTTCCTAGTCTCAAGGGGAAGTTAAGGTTGGTTGAGATGTTTTCTCATTTTTGTCCTTGAGTTGTTATTAGATCCTAAAATTGTGGATCTTGTCTCCTTGAACTATGGAGAGGTAAACTATATAAATTCCTTATGTAATCATTATAGAGGATGCCCCCTTAAGGCCCCTTGGAGAGAGAGAGAGCTTTGCATTGAGAGGAATGTAGTCCTTCTGGTGTCTGAAGAAATGTCACTTACGTGAGAGCCTTAAGTTCTTTGTGTAAGAGAAGGTTGCTCTGGGTTTCAACCCTGTAATGAGCATGTGCCACATTTTGTGAGAAGATTGCATCCCTTGCTAAAGGAAGACCAATAAATTGATTCGTATTACAAGCGAATCTAGAGACGTAGCTAGTAGAGTCTAGTGAAGTTCGTTAACACATGGTATCAAGTTGTATGCATGAGTTTTGTTTTGCATTCTCTCTTGATTAAGTAGATATTAAATTACACATATGCACATAATTATGCCGATTTTTCTCATGTTTATATGCAATGCTTAATGATCATTTGCTCATGTCCACATGCGATTAAGCGTCAATAAAAGGTCCTCATTGGAGGATTTTTGTAGAGAAAGATCTCAAAGAAATCCTGGATCATTCCCATTCCACTTACCTTTTTCTCATGTCTTATATATGCATGTATGCAAACCTCCAGTCCCACGTTCTACAAAACATCTCTCTTAATTTTGAAACCTGCAAAATGACCCTCTCCCATACTTAGAAAATTCTCCCATTGCGGTTTTGGGAGTAAGTCTCTTTCACATTTTCTCATTCCCCATGTCTTGCGTCCCATACCCGCAATCCCGCCTTCACCATAATGCTCTTTTCATTCCTCTTTTCACACTTCCATACTTAACCATTTTCCATCCACCACGACATCACATCACCACTTCCCATCACATTTATTTCCCTCGCCACTTGTGTGAACATAATGTCATTATTAAAGTGGCAAAGTTTTTGTAAAACTTGTAATAAATTCAAAATTATTTTTTTGTAGACCAACAACTTTGAAACAAGAGATACAATGATTAATAATCAAAGAAATACATGGTAAATTAAATAAGAACTAATATGCCAAGATGTAAAATTCTATATCGATAGTGGTGCCACCTATTTCCAAGGCTAGAAAGCAGTGAAAATAATTTCAAATAAGAGAAAAGAGTTGTATTGTGGAGATACACTAAACACGCTTGGACGTGAAGACCAAGAGTTCTAGTGGTCGCGAGCTTACAACTATTACAAGGCCCTCTCTCCTATTGAGAAGAAGACAAACCAGGTATGGACTTTAGGCATAAATCTTGCTAGTTGTTTTTTGAAAGCAACAGATTTCAAAGAAAATGTCCAGTGGTGTGCAGATAAATTCAATTCAGAGAAGAGAATAATCCAACTCCAAGGACAACAACCTATCTCCTTAGCCCCTTCAATATTTACCATAATGTTATGGCTCCCGATTCCCACCATTCAATTCAAGGGCGAAGAATCCAATGAATTCCTCAAACAACACAAAGGAGGGGAAGAGCTCCTTGATAGATATTTGGTTGACCCAAGAAATAACACCGATGCTTCCAAGAATGAGGTATGTTTCTTGAAATACCCATACAAATAATTTGACTAGTTATTTTCTCACATGATTGGTATGGAATCCACAGTCTCTCTATCATGAAATATAATTTATATTCTCCATTTCATAGTGCATGAAAATGCCCTCATTGATTGGGGTCACATTATTTCTAGTGAAATCTCATTTCAATTGAGTAATTTGAAGAAGACCTAGAAATTTGATATGACATCCTATTTGATTTTCACCATAGCTTATTGGCATGTTTTCGAAGACTTGTCGAGGGTAAGGAGTGTCAACTATAAGGTGGAATCAGTCTTAACCTAGTATTCATCCTTTTGGAGACATAAAGCTCAATATTATTTCTACTCAGTTCATAATAATTTTATCTCAAATTTCAAAAAGTTAGTCTTTGGTCCTAACACGTCGATATTGTCACTCTAAGTTGCCACTAAAGAATGGAGTTTTTGAAACCATTGAAGATTTCAGTATTATAAGGTTATTTGGTTGTGAAGAGAAACATTTCCTCCTCCCTTTCTACATATCAGAAAAGTATTTTGTTATAGATGTTTGCAAGAAATATAAGTCTTGGGTTCATTTCTTTAATGAGAAAGGAAATAAGAAATTCATCTTGCTTCCTTGAAAGTTAGGGAAAATATTGCAAAGAAAATCTCCCATTTGGATGAACTTATTGGTAAACTTGACCAACTCGGCTTAAATGAAGATTAACTCATTGAGGGTTGCGACCCTGATGATTTGTTTACTACACATATGACCTTACTCGGTTATTCTTCTTATTTCACCAAAATTGAACATTTTAAATAATATGGTGGGGATAATTTGAACCTACCTGAAACTTTAGTTGACCAAGCTCTTAATAATATGGAGGAATTAGCCAGTACCAATGTGGGATATAGACATCAATGTAGATAAGAAAAAAACTAAAAATCCCAATTCATCGACTGTGTCTCAAAAGAGTACCCAAGTAAGAACAAAAACTAGCAACAATGGTTTAGAGATGAGGAAAACACCTACCATAATTTCATATGATGGTGGTGATCATAAGGACCCAATAAAGAAAAATCTTGAAAAATCTCACACTGTATACAATTCTACTAAAAGGAAAAGGGATACCCAAAAAATGGGGATAGAAATACCTGAAACTCAAGAAAGTCCCCAGGCAATGGATGTAGACAAACTTATCAAGGAACCTAGCTGGTTTGAGTAGATAATCTTTGAAACCCAAGAAATTTTCGAACCCCTGGTTACCCAGGAACCAGAAATATTTGAAGAGGATTTTGTGAAATTTCACCACACGACCTACAATAGAAATTCTAAAAAATTGTTAATTGAAAAAGTAAACATGAAAAACAAGTGAACATCTGAGAAATGTAAATCAGAGATTGATTTCAATGGGGTGGCACCATAAAAAATTGTACAATTTCATGAAGGAACAAGAGAAGCTCTTAAGGAATCTGTCAGTAGTATTGAAAGGGAAAATTTTATTTTAAAGGAAAAAATAAAGGAATTAGAGACAACCCTAATTCCAATACCATTTTTTGCTAAACCATTAAACTCAGTGCAACCAACACTTACCTTAGAAGATATTCCAGAAAGAAGCAATAAGTGGAAAGGATCATCTAGTTTGTTGTTAGTAGTAAGAAAATATGTTGGAGACGGGATACAAAAAATAATATATTTGATCCAAGAAATCTAAGAACTTGCATAGAGCTCCACCAACTTTGCAACGAAGATTACAAGAAAGAATATCTTTAAAAATATCTGGAAAATGATGAAGGTTTTTACAAAGACATTGTGGGAACATTTTCAACCAAAGTTTTGAGCTTAAGTGATATCCACAGAAGAGAACAAAACATTCCTTCAAATGTCTGGATGAAACAAATTAATGCTTGTTGGTTGAAGAGAATAATTGTTTTAAGAGAAATGACAAATGAATTAGATGTTGTGAAGAACAAAATAGGTGACCTTTTCTTTAAGCTTGTTGATCTCACAAAGGAAATCGATGGCCTAAGTTTATTAATGGATGAAATACTTTCAACTAAAGAACAATTATTAGAACAACTCGGTATATTAAAAGTTGCATGGGTAAGTGAGTTCACTAGTTCAATTGAATTCCCCGAGGAAGAAATTGAAAGGTGGCTAGTCAGATACATCAACATAAATGATGAGGTAGATGACACATTGCACCAATTAGGTATGGACCTTAGAGAGATGGACAATGAGTTGTTTGATATAAAGACTAAGCATGAGATCATGGTATCCCCCATGAGGGAATACATAGAAGAGTGGATAAGAAAATTCCCAATCAAAATAACCAAGCCAGATTAGAAAGAAATGGTTGCAGGAGTTATGCCACCTCCAACACAACAAACACCTACAAAAGAGGCACCAACAAAAAAGTAAAGGTTGAGAAGAATTCCCATCACAATTATTCAAGTAGAAGCCCTATTATTTTCCCCGTTACCTTTCTTCTAGAGTCATTTGTCATGTTTCCTTTCATTTCCCATTAATCTGTGAAACCCGGACTGATCCTGGACTCTTTTTATTGTGTCTTCCAAGACTTTTCATTTAATGGTCCATGGGAGCCCCATCCTAGTCCTCTTTGAAGGAAAAATGAAAATATTTTATTTATATTTTAAGACATTACTCTTTTACTTTTAAAGAAATATATTATTTTTTGAGGTTCCCAAAGAACTATTTTGGGACATAACATTAATGTAATATCAAAGACTTATATTTAAGCATGAGATTTCAAATGTATGTCTATCAGAAACTTTTTGGTGCTTAATCAAAAGATCAGTTAAAGTTCTCTGCCATATGCAGTCCATATTTTCTTCTTTCCTATTCTTGAATATTGTGATCTATCTTGATGAATGTTGTGATGGACATGATATCCTATTTTATTGTGTACTTTTTTGGTTTATACTCTTGTAATATTTTGTAAATATTTACTTTTTAAAGATACCTGGTCCTATCTTAGGTATTCTTTGCATGTGAATATTTATTTCAAACTAAGTTTATTCCTTCTCAAGCATTGTTTATATTTTTGCATGCTATTTAAAAATAGACGAGTATTGCCTCTTAAAAAATATAGGGGGATTTTATCCTCATGAAGTTGACTTAAAGATCGTAAAACGGTCTTTAAGATAAACATTTTTGGAGACCATACTTGGGAGAACAAAAGGATAGTTTTGTAGACTAAGACTTTAATGACTCAACCAGAACCAAATCAATCTCAACTTCAAGTGGGACTCATAAATCAAGGAAGTGGTTTGCATCAACTCTATGATTTGGTGTTAACAACAACTAAAAGTCGTATTGAACTTGAAAGATATTGGGAAACCCTTGCTAGAGAATAAGAAAGAGCAATATCCCTGAGAAAAATAAGGAAGTTGTGAATCCAAGAAAAACTAGAACCTTATAAAGGTCCACTAACAATAAGTAAAAGTAAGAAACTCATGCTCTAGGAAGTTGGTCAAAGTTCAAAATCAGAAATAAGTGAAACCCTAACCATGGGATATCGAGAAGAATGAAATTACATCCCAAATGAAGAAAGAAAAGAAAATGATAGACAGATAAATCCAAGAAGAAGGGCTAGAAATAGCCCACTTAATCTACATGGAGAACAACACACCTTGCCAACATTACCTCAAGGAGTTTTTCCTGTATTTTTGGGAGATGGGATAATGGATCCGAAAATACATATGGATCAATTTTTAAGTATCTAGGGCATTCATCTGTTTAAACATGATGATTTAATGGTTACAGTTTTCCTGGAAACCCTCATAGACCCAACTTATGAGTGGTATATTTCTTTACTAGATCATTCAATTGGCTCATTTGATGATTTGGAAAACATGTTCATGACCATGTATGCACCTCTTGTTGCATATGATACTATCCCCACCCAATTTACTCAAATTCATATTAAGAAAGGAGAAAGAATTAGAGACTTCAACTTATCATTCTTTAAGACTCTAAATAAAATCCTAGAAGAACGACGACCAAATTCTCATGTTATATTTGGATGTTATAAGAATGCAATTCCTGCAAATGTAAATTATGCAATCATATCTTCGCAAAAAGATGATCTAGATGGAGCCATCTAGAAGGAAACAAAAATGGAAGAATACATGTTAGAGACCAATGATGATCCTGAAATCATCCTTGGAAAAGTAAAAAGACAAATGGATGGATTTTCCATATCACCCAAAGGACCATCTACTTCAAGAATTTATGAGAATCGAGGAATTAAAGGTGGAATTATCGAAGGCATTCCCCCAAATGTCAGAAATGATCCTAGAGCCTCCCAAGAAACAAGACAAAAGATAGAAATAGCTCAGATGAGAAGAACAATTAGAAAAATGTAAAATGAAATCACTAGACTCAGGAGAGGTGAGAAGCTCATTCCACCTAATCCAAACATAAGAACTCCATTACAAGATCAAAGAACAAGAAATGATAGAGTTGAATAACAAACACCAAGAGCACCTAGAATTCTAAATCCAAATGTTGTTGTACTATAATAAATAACAAAAGATGAGAATTGTGAAAGATTTGATAAAGAAATTGATGTTGACCATGATCAAGTGTTGGAATCAGTGCAAATGGATGAAGGATTATCATATTTCCATATTTTTTATAAAGAAGAAGATAAATAATTTTCACAAGATAATGTTGTTCAAACAAGAACTCAAGAAAATAAATTAAAGACCAAAGAACAGACCGAAAAGGAAAAGACAAAACCTAATGGTCCATAGATGAAAAAACAACAACCAGTTGTTAATAAAACAAAGACTCCACTACAAATGAATTACAATCTGGTTGATGAACTAGCCAAGCTCAGAATTACCTTACCATTTATGGAAGTGGTTAAGATACCTCAACAAAGAGAAAATATTTTGAAGATATTGGATGACACAAATTCAAGGATAAAATCAACTCAAATGAACAAAACCTAGGAACAATGGTTTAGAGATGAGGAAAACACTGGCCAAAAGTTTATATGATGGTGATGATAAGGACCCAATAAAGAAAAATCCCGAAAAATCTCACATTGTATATAGTTCTGCGAAAAGGAAAAGGGACACCCAAAAAATGCGGATAGAAATACTTGAAACTCATTAAATTCCCTAGCAAATGGATGTAGATGAGCTTATCAAGGAACCTAGCTAGTTTAAGCAACAACTAATGGAAAACCAAGAAATTGTAGAATCCCTGGTTACCTAGGAACCAAAAATATTTGAAGAGGAGTTTGTGACATTGCACCACGTGACCTACAATAGAAGTTCTAAAAAATTATTAATTGAAAAAGTAAACATGAAAAACAAGAGATCATATGAGAAATGGAAATCAGATATTGATTTTAATGGGGTGGCACCATAAAAAAATGTACAATTTCATGAAGCAACTAGAGAAGCTCTGAAGGAATCTATCAATAACATTGAAAGTGTTAGCATCGGAAGTCACCCCTAGATTGTGACAGAGGTAAGCCCGATACCCATCAGTGTTTGTGTAACACCCTGTTTCCCCCAGTTTGTAAAAATAACTATATTGGCCAAGAACTATGGCAAACTCAAAAATGTGAATGTGTGATGTGAATGGACCTTGTGGAAAAGGTCGATGAATGTAAATAATAATAATAATAATATATATATATATATATATATGTATTGCAGGACAACTGAGAGGGGAAGGTGTTGAAAAAGAGACCACGATGGCTAAAGAAAGGTGGTGGAAGGCACCTAGAATGGTGGTGTTAACTTCCACCAAAACCAATACCGTATTTGGACTTCACTGGCCCGGAGAACCAAAAGCGGCTCGCTAGCCCTGAATTAAATGACTCGCCAGGTTGGTAGGTAAAGGGATCCTCATGAGTAATGAGGGATGGGGGGTGAACCGCCCATCCATAGAGTCCTCAAACCTGACCACCGCGAGGAAAATCGTGCCACACGCAACCTTGTTGAAAGGAGAAAAGACAGGAAGAGTGGGCAAACAAGGGGCAGATGCGAGGGGAATAGGAGAACTCTAGAAAAATACAGAGGGAGTGATAGCAGAGAAGAAGGAGAGTAACCTTTGTTCTCGGTCACTGGAAAACAAAGATGCAGTCTCGCAACATCATGGTCTCAGCTCGGGGGTGCCTAGTGGTAAATCCGTTGGGAGTCGCTGAGCCTACGGTTGGGTGGAAACAAGCACCCCTCTCAACAGTTGCAATCACATCTGGTGTTATTTTTGATAAGTGTTTTACATCTTGCATCCTGAAATGTATATCCTGGCATTTATGCTCATCTTGCATCTTGAAATTTATATGCTGACATGTATGCTCATAGTCTGTGCAGTTTATGAATGGTTTGAGTATAAGACTGTCTGTGTGGTGTTTTGATCAGAAATGGTGGTTGCATGCTTTTATTGAAAGGACCACATATGACTTATGTTTATAGATAGATTTATGTATACGTATATTGAACTAATTTGGACTTCAAGTCTGCTTTCGGGAAATCTATGCCCTTATTCATCTCTAGGAATACCCGTAATAGATCTCTATGGCTTATGTTTATAGATAGATTTATATATATGTATATTGAACTAATTTGGACTTCAATTCTGCTTTTGGGAAATCTATACCCTTATTCGTCCCTAGGAATACCCGGAATCGATCTCTCCACAGAGATACCCTTCTTGGAAATCTTACCAAGAACCTAAAAAGGATTTGAAGGCACAAGTCTTAGTAATCCTATACGAGGAAGAATGGGCCTCTCAAAATCCTAAAATAGCCGTGTAGGGATAAGTATCGATTGATGGACGAGATCCTATCGGAAGATCTGCAACCATTCATGACCATTAGATTGGAGGAAGAAACAAGGGCATTAAATGCCTTAACCCTTTTCCTCTATCTTCGTGAGTAGCGAAGAAATTGGGACTGTAGATCCCCAAGGTCCGTGGGAGTATCTGGACCATTGGTTTTTCCACGTCCAGGGAGCAGCGGGAGAGTGCATAGCGTGGGACAGATCTGAACCGTCAGATCTTAGTTAGAAAACCCGATAGTCGTTGTATCTGTCAAGAGATGCATGAGGGTTAATCCCTCGTGAACAGAGGCAAAAGTCCCGAAAGAGGAGTTGGTATCGGGGTTTCAGACTTCAGGATTTCAGAAGTCCTGATGAAGAGAGGTCAGGAAAATTCACAATGGAAGTCCCGAAATAGATTTGGATCATCCGAGTAAGGGAGGACACGTGTCGCAAGATCACCCATTTCGGGGATTCGGACATCGAGAAACAAAAGAGGAAGGTGAGCATTTTGACCTCGCACTTGGCGAAGTCCCGAAACAACCTAGGCCGTCCATCCAGGGAGGACACATGGTGGAGATTGAGAGTCCATCGGTGTTTCGGGTACCGGGGATTCGAATTGATAGAGGATTTGTGTCACTGGGGGTCGCAAGTCATGAAATCGCGAAACAATATGGACCATCCATTTGTGGAGGACACGTGGCAGTAATCCAAGAATTTGGGAGAGTCCCGAGAGGAAGAGTCCATCGGGATTTCACAAATTGGGAATTCAGGAGTCCCGATGACAAGAGGTCGGGCTCTTGTATTCATAAATCTTGAAAGAAATAGGACGGAGGTCTTATGAGGAATGGTCACCTGGATCAGGGCATATCTAGGAGGGCTAATGTGACAAAGGCCATTTTGGGAAATCGAAAATCGGGAATTCGGGAGTCCCATTGACAAGAGGTCGGGCTCTCGTATTGATAAGTCCCGACGGGAATAAGACTGCGGTCTTATGAGAAGTGGTCATATGGACCGAGGCATACCCCAGGGGGTTAATTTTTGATCGAGGTCTCTTCGACATTTCAGCATTTCGGGGTTTGCAGAGTCGAAAGAATCGACGTTCTGGTAGCACTGAGTCATGAAGTGCGAAGAGACGTCGTACTGGTTTGGCTCGTAGTCGTGACCCACGATCAAATGGAGGTGGACATATGAGGAACTAGCTGACGCTAGGC
The DNA here is from genome assembly GCA_009831015.1 of Picea engelmannii. Classification (NCBI taxonomy): domain Eukaryota; kingdom Viridiplantae; phylum Streptophyta; class Pinopsida; order Pinales; family Pinaceae; genus Picea; species Picea engelmannii. The sequence goes on along the minus strand of ML776967.1, from coordinate 3,185,999 downwards.
CCCCGTAAGTATCTCAGGGATTCTGATCCTCAAGTAATCGACGAAAAATTTATTATGCTAGAGTGGGTACGTGATAGTTTGGGGTGGATGTTGGTTTAAATGTGAGTGGTCGATGGCCAAAACTCAACAACATGAAAGATGTTCAACACAGAACTGGACAGGAAATGCACAGGGAAGTTTGGGCCACATTAAATTCAGTCAGTAAATTGAGTTAAAGCAAGAGAAGAGGGAAGACTTAGGAGAAAGGGCAAAGGAGACTGCTCTGGGCATCAAGCCTTCCAGCAGCTCAGAGAAGAAAACCCAAGCTGAAGATCATTCTTGAGCTCAAATTCAGACACCGAAATATGTCTACAAGGGACACAATTACAACTGCAGTATGATCAAACCTCCATCATCCTGCAACTGCAAAATATCGACTGGATCCTCCATGCCCAAGCCATTCAATGTGAGAAGGAAACATATACACAGGGAAATGAATAAAATTGACCATGATGCTGCTATAATCAAACCTCCATTACAACAGTATAATGATCCTCGACTGGATCCTCTATGCCCGAGTGTTTTAAAAAACTTTTATAGACAAAATAGAAAGAGGGAAGCTGAATTATATTAACATGAAAGTCTCAAATAAATTACATAACCAGAGAACAGCTATAGCAGAACAAAATTATAGATTGGGAGCTCTGCTCCACCAAAAGACCCCCTTTACCAAAATAACAGAACTCCATACATATACTCAAAAATTTGCTCAGCAGAGGCATGCTCGAGCTTCCATGGCGCGGTGTCTCCTCATTCAGATTGTGCAGGTATTCTTTGTCAGACACAACCTCAGTTAGTATGGGCTTTGCAGGAAAAATTGTCCATCGAGGGGGGGGGGGGGGGGNGGCTCTGGCTGACAACTCTGTCTCTACCACCAGACCCTCCATGATTTTCATTTATGGAGTGATTTGAAACTTCAACCACCACTCCACTTTCATTTACTGCTCCTTCTCGGGATCACAACAAGGCTAAATGCCTAAGGGCTGTTGTGCACTACTGGCGGACTGCTAAGCTCACCCGATGATTTTGAAACCATGACGGTTTAACTTTGTAACGAACACGGGCGCCTTCGCTCTTTGGCACAGACCTTGTGAAATTTGCACCCTTACTTTCATGTGACCATGGGCCATGACCCAGCACTAAACTTCGAAGGGTGCATCAGGATTTTGCATGTCGGGAGTCCTCATATCACTTGACAACAGAAACCATGACTCCCGATTTGATGAAATCTCCCTACTCAGATCAACGACCAAGATTTATTTGAATTTGACGGCTGTTATTACCTCCTTGAAAACCCGAGCCGCCAACTATGTGATGGTCACTTACTCTTCATTGTGGCCTCGCTTCCCATACAACCTCGGGTTGCGACCATGGGCCCAACATCCAAGCGTTTCAGGACTTTGCGTTTCACGAAGTCAGAGGTTAGCTTACCTCCCTTCTTCCGATCCCCGAACTTGTGAGTTCACAAGATTGATGGTTTACGACCTTCCTATATCCAACGACTCAGATCAACTCGTGAGTTCTCACTTCACGAGTCCTCATGACTCTGCCCTTTGAATTTCCCTCTCCGCGAGTCAACAAATCTGTTGATTTGCCGCCACGTGCCCATCTAAATCAAACAATCCAGATTCAATATGTTTTTCGATCTTTGATCTTAGGACTTTTCTCCTGCGCTAAAATTTGAGCAACTTTATGATCCCGATCACCTGAGGGCCGCAAATATGAACTTCGAAATGGATCTCTGTCGTTGAACGTTGATCACGCTTTTTTTCTTGCATTTCGAGTCCAAAGTGGACTTCTCTGAATGCTGCGCTTTGAGGTTTCTTGTGCAGGCCACGATCTTGGACAACCTACTGCCCTTGACAACTATATGTGGTAACATTTGGCTCCACAGGGGATGGCATGCTCCCTGTGAGTTGCCAAGAACAAGCAGTTATGGTTGCCTTATGCATTGGGCTATGGAGTCGAGCTCAAAACATCCTGCTGAAAGATACAGGCCGATAAGTAAAAAAAAAAATAATCACATGTGCTCTGAGGAGTTTATTTATATACAATCCTAAAATGATTGATTTTTACACAGTGTTAGGTGAGAGAAAATTTCCACCATAGCCATTCAAGCAACTTCCTAGCTGCAAATTTATTTACTCTGTCAATGATTGAGAACTGATGATGTAACCGTTTCAGTAGAACAATTACATTCCTCAACTTTCCGCCTAAGTCTGAGGCCAGGATAAATCTGGGAGGCTTCAAAACATGAAGTAAATACAATTCCATGTATTCCTTCATAGGCTCGTAGGCCAAGAGACAAACTCCAAAAAAATTGTAACAAGCAGCCTCCTCTGCTACACAACTGCTCACACATTGTTGGATTTCTTTGGCAAGCTCAGGTGGGTGAGAAGCTGGTGTAGGCTGACTCATCTCAGGTGATGGATGCTCACAGTCAGGCTCTATATAGGGGATAATCTTCCCCTTTTATTTCTCCTCTGGTTCTTCTTCTTAGCTCTCCCAAGGTTCAGATTCATAATCATCATAAACATGACTCGTGGGAAAGCTCTTCTTTTCATTCTGCTGCTCAGTGATTTCTGCAGGCCAAGGATGTCTTATTTCCTCATAATATTTTTATTCAACGAATAAAGGATAAGCCTCTGCTACATGCTCTTGGAAATCCTACATACCCAGCTTGAAATCTGATTCATAGTTGTCATACATGGGCTGGATGCTCCCCAGGTCAACAAACTACGATGTGGGGCTCTACTGTTCTTCATCCAAATAATCATCAAATCTAGGGACAACATGCACCTCAGGAGCAGAATGCAAGGCCTCTACAATTATTAAATCTTCATAATCATCCTCAGTAGAGCTACCAAGGACATTTGCTTCAAGGACTGGAAAATCCTCTGCGCTTTCTTCAGATTCCAACCTTTCTAGTTTTCCAGAGAGAGATTTTACCAGTTCCATCAGCTCACCCAAAGAATCTTATTCCTCCTCATGGTCCTCATCGTCACAAATTTCACTAGACACATCCATATATTGATCATGGCCTTCACATTCCTTACAACAATTATGACAGATAAACTCAGAGGAATAATACCTTTGACAATGCTTATTAAAAGTTCTGCTCCACCAAAAGACCCCCTTTACCAAAATAACATAATTCCATACATATACTCAAAAATTCTCCTAACAGAGGTGTGCTTGAGCTTCCATGGCATGGCGTCTCCTCAATCAGATTGTGCAGGTATTCTTTGTCAGACACAACCTCAGTCAGTATGGGATTTGCAGGAAAAATTGTCCATCGGGGGGGGGGGCTCTAGCTGACAACTTTGTCTCTGCAACCAGACCCTCCATGTTTTTCATTTATGGAGTGAGTTGAAACTTCAACCACCACTCCATTTTCATTTACTGCTCCTTCTCGGGATTGCAACAAGGCTAAATGACTAGGGGCTGTTGTGCGCTACTAGAGGACTTCTAAGCTCACCCGATGATTTTGAAACCACGAAGGTTCACTTTGTAACGAACGTGGATGCCTTCTCTATTTGGCACAAACCTTGTGAAATTTTCACCCTTACCTGCATGTGACCATGGGCCATGACCTAGCACTAAACTTCAAAGGGCGCATCAGGATTTCGCGTCTCGGGAGTACTCATATCACTTGACAACAGAAAACCTGACTCCCGATTTGACAAAATCGCCCCACTCAGATCAACAGTCGGGCTTTCTTTGAATTTGACAGCCATGATTACCTCCTTGAAAACCCAAACCACTAGCTATATGATGGGCACTTACTCTTCATTGTGGTCCCGTTTCCCATATGACCTCGAGCTATGACCCTGGGCCCACTCTTTGAGTGCTTCACGATTTTGTGTTTCGGGAGTTCGCACTATGCTCCATGACGAGACCTCTGACTTGCTAAATCGTGACTTCTTGGATCTGTCACCATGTGTCTCTTCAGATTGGATGGGCCAGATCATTTCACGACTTCATGCTTCACTTATTTCATGCCCCGCCCCCTTTTCAATGTGACCTCGGGCTATGACCATGGGCCCAACTTCCAAGCGTTTCAGGACTTCAGTTTTCGCGAAGTCGAAGGTTAGCTTACCTCCATTCTTTCGATCCCCTAACTTGTGATTTTGCCAGATCAATGGTCTACGACCTTCCTAGATCCAACGACTCATATCAACTCGCGAGTTCGCACTTCACAAGTCCTCATGACTCTGCCCTTTGAATTTCCCACTCCCCAAGTCAGTGAATCTATTGATTTTCCGCCACATGCCCATCTAGATCGGACAATCCAGATTCAATATGTTCTCTGATCTTTGATCTCAAGCCTTTGCTCATGCACTAAAATTTGAGCAACTTTATGATGTCGACCGCCTGAGGGACGCGAATCTGCACTTCTAAATGGATCTTCGTTGTTGAACACTAATCACGCTTTTTTGCTTGCATTTCGAGTCCAAAGTGGACTGCTCTGAATGTTGCACTTTGACATTTCTTGTATAGGCCACGATCTTGGACAACCTGCTGCCCTTGACAACTATATGTGGTAACAGAAAGGGAAATTTTAATTTTAAAGGAAATCTTAAAGGAATTAGAGGCATCCCTAATTCCAAGGCCATTATTTGTTGAACCATTAAACTTAGTTCAACCAACACTTACCTTAGAAGATATTCTAGAAAGAGGAAGCAAGTGGAAAGGCTCATCTAGTTTGTTGTTAGTAGTAAGAAAATATGTTGGAGACGAGATACAAAAATTAATAGATTTGATCCAAGAAATCTAGGAACTTGCATAGAGTTCCACCAACTTTGCAACGAGGATTACAAATTTCAAAGAACATCTTCATAAATATATGGAAAATGATGAAGGTTTTTAAAAAGATGTTGTGGGAACATTTCTAGCCAAAGTTTCAAGCTTAAGTGATATCCATAAAAGAGAACAAAACCTTCCTTCAAATGTCCAGATGAATCAAATCAATTCTTGTTGGTTGAAGATAATAATAAGTTTAAGAGAAAGGATAAATGAATTAGATGTTGTGAAGAACAAAAGAGGTGACCTTTTCTTTAAGCTTGTTGATCTCAGAAAGGAACAGATGGCCCAAGTTTATTAATGGATACAATACTTTCAACTAAAGAACAATTATTAGAACAACTTGGTATATTAAAAGTTGCATGGGCAAGTGATTTCATTGATTCAATTGAGTTCTCCGAGGAAGAAATTGAAACGTGGCTAGTCAGATACATCAACAAAAATGATGAGGTAGATGACACATTGCACCAATTAGGCATGGACCTAAGAGAGATGGAGATTGAGTTTTTTGAAATAATGACTAAGCATGAGATCACGGTATCCCGCATGAGGGAATACATAGAAGAGTGGATAAGAAAATCCCTAATCAAAATCACCAAGATAGATTAGCAAGAAATGATTTCATTAGTTATGCCACCTCCATTACATCAAACACCTAAAAAAGAGGCACTAGCAAACAAGTAATCTGTGAAACTCAAGTTGAACTACAATCATTTGTCATATTGTCTTCCATTTCCCAGTAATATGTGAAACCCAGGCTAATCCTTGACTATTTTTCTTGTGTCTTTTGGGTCTTTTCATTTCATGGTCCGCGGGAGCCCCATCCCAGTCCTCTTTGAAATACAAACACAAATATTTTATTTGTATTTCAAGACATTACTTTCTTACCGTTAAGATATATATTATTTTTTGAGGTTCTCAAATGACTATTTTGGGACCTATAATCTCAAAGACTTAGATTTAAGCTTGATATTTCAAATGTATGTCTATCAGAATCTTTTTGGTGCTTAATGAAATGATCATTTAAAGTTCTCTTCCATATGTGGTCCATATTTTCTTGTTACCTTTCCTTGAATGTTGTGATGGAAATGATATCCTATTTTATTTTGTACTCTTTTGGTTTATGATCCTGTAATATTTTCTAAATATTTACTTTTTAAAGATACTTGGTCATATCTCAGGTATTCTTTGCATGTGAATATTTATTTCAAACTAAGATTGGTCCTTCTGAGGAATTGTTTATATTTTTGCATGCTATTTAAAAATAGAGGAGTACCACCTCTTAAAAAATGTAGGGGAATTTTATCCTCATGAAATTGACTCAAAGACTGTAAAACAGTCTTTAAGATCAACATGGGGTAAATTCCATTAAAGTATAGTATGTAGGTCTAATTTAGAAGGATTTTACCAAAATTGAATCTATAACCCTCAACAATTTTAGCCTTCACATATGATAGAGCTAACTCATTCAAGAGATAATTTGGTTGTCATTGTTAATAAACAAAGATGTAAAAAAAGGGAAAACTAAGAAGAAGAATATTATCACCTTTAAGGTAATTTTGAGATCTAAATGAGCCTCCTAAGGAAAATAATAAAATAATAGTTAAAATAATGAAATGAGAGTTTTGAATTTTCAAAAGGAAAGGAAGAAAAATATTTTTTATTGTATTTTTTTATTTATCTCCTTATATATTTACACAAATTTCAATTGTAGGCACTGGTTGGATGTGGAATTGAATTATGCATCCATCGAGTATGCACATAGACCCACAGTGAGAAACTAGAAATACATGAAAAAAATGTGTTTCTTGAAAGAAACATGTTTTTTTCATGTATTTCAAATTTATCTCATTGTGGGTCTATCAAAAGTATGTAAAGTGGGTACTTGTTGGATGTGGAGTTTAATTATATTTCTGAAGAGTTCCTACACTTGAAATTTAAGTAAACCTATAAAGAGATAAGTCAAAAATACAATAAGAAAATCATTTTATTCATTTCCCTCAAAAAAACTTGAATGTTATGATTTACATAATTATTTTGAATCATATTGGTTCTTTTAAAGTTGATTTTGATAGTACATTTTTTGTTTTGATGCCCATTTTTTACCTCAAAATTCCCCTAATGAGTATTGAAGAATGGTTTATTTAAAATAACCATATACATGTCTTTTATTTGTCAAACCCACTTCATTGATATGTAATTCACTTAATTATACATTGTTAATCACAATTATTATGTTGATAAGGAATTATTTGTTAAATCCACTCCATATGCATCTAATTCACTAGACCTTCTATTGTTAATCACAATTATTGCACTAATAATGAATAAAACTTAGTAGTATATTTAACATGATATGATTGTGAGTAGTCAAGAAGACAAGTAATATTTATAGTGTTTATTCTTGATGTATAGATTCTCAAATGAGGTAAGCCTTCAAATGGAGCATGTTGTAGGAGCATCATGTATAAAAGGAATGAACCCAAGAAGATGGGATGAGCACATGGGTAAGTGAGGTGGAAATGATGAATTAACAATGAATGGTGTTGTTAGAGGACATGTGATTAGAGGGGGGTTATCAAAGTTTAAAAAGAGGAATTGGGAAACCAATAGATTTTCAAGACCACATGGATAGTTGAAGGAAGAATGTTAATAGATGGAAGGAGGGAAATTACAAAGAATATCATTATAGGGAAAGAGCAGATCAAGGAAGACAAAGAATACAATATGCATACTCTTGTAGAAGTTATAAAGAAGCCCAAAATAAAGTGTATAACTCATAAGGAAATAGTGTTCTTGATTATGGGAGAATTGGTATGAAGATAGGTCATTTGGCCTATGAGATCCCATATTTGGCAGTAATATGAAACTAAAATAAAGTAGGGTAGAATGATAGAGTCGATAAAGGACAAATATTGAGTGATTATGTTTCAATAAACACGTTGTTTTCATGTATTTCCAGTTTATCTCACTGTGGGTCTATTAAAAGTATGCAGAGTGGGTACTCGTTGGATGTGTAATTTAATTATGCATCCAACAAGTGCCTACACCTAAAATTTGAGTAAACCTATAAGGAGATGAGTAAAAAATACCATTAAAAAAAATAATTTTCCTCCTTTTCTTCCAAAACTATTTACCCTTATGGTTGACATCATCATCTTGAATCCTATTAGTTCTTTTAAATTTGATTTTGATAGTACATTTTTTGTTTTGAGTCCCATTGTTTACCTCAAAATCCCTCAAATTAGTAAGTACAACAACCTCCTCAAGGCCATTCAATACTATTAAAATAGGTCGAAAGACAATGGTAAGATAGGTGCCAACAATATTTTAATGTTGCAAATGCAAGCTTAAAGACCAAGGAAAAATCCAACAACTAGTATCATAACTTCATAGCAAAATGCAATGACTAGTACAATTTCCCTTTGGTTCATATCTCTCTTATATATTTCATTTTTTATACTTTCTAATTTATTTTATGTTATCTTAGGTTATGAAGGCTAGGGGTGAACCTATATCTACTATTGTCTAAATGCTAGAAGTAACATCTTTATCAAATTATCAAACTATTTGTGTTATTTTTTGCTAAAACACACATAGACTTTCTCAAATTTTTATTATGGTTATGCTCAAGTTTTCATATTTGGATAATTACTATTTAAGAAATCAATTGAGAACTACCTAATCAAATTGAATGTAAATTTCACTTTGCATGTAAATAAATAATCATACATTCCAAAAAAGGATATATAAATAGTAATTGGAAAATATGAATTTAAATTATAATGAACCCAATGGAATATAAATAATAAATAATCATTGAAAAATATGAATTTAAACCTATAATGAACTCAATGGAGGTCTATTATAAAGTGTTCGACAACACAATTATTCTAAAAGAGGATGAACACCTTTAGTAACCACTCACACAACCATATCAAATATCAACACACTGATGTTTTTATGTGGTAAAACCCCTGCGAGGAAACATCCATGGCCCCAGCCAACGTGGCCACTTGGAGCAATTTATTAATGCAAAAGAGAATATTGCAGAGAGATTTACAAGAGAGTTTCTCATATTCAATCATTGACAAATAACCCCCCATGCTCTTTATATCGAGATCATGGACCAATTAGGTGTTAAGCTATGGATCAATGTAGTTGTGAAGATAGAGGAGAATATGAGTTGTCCTATCACTCTCTGTTGAGAATATATCATAACTATCATATTACCTAACTACAAATGCATACTAAAGAAGCACACTAAAAAACACATTTTTACCTAATGACATATTAGACCAAGTTGATTTTAACTAACTCCTAAGTGTCTAAATATCCTAACATCCCCCATTAAAAACAACTTGGGACGGGATTAAAGGATTTACAAAGGTGAAATGATAGGATAAGGAAGGAGGAATTAGAGCCTATCCCCCCTTAATGACAACTTCCTAAAATACTAACATAGATCAAAGTTTGGAAAACTTTGCTTCTATAAGAGAGTTTGTGAAAATGTCTGCAACTTGATATTTTGTAGGGAAAAATACCACTTCAATAATTTGATCATGAATGAGCTTTCTGATGAAGTGCACATGTATCTCAATGTGTTTGTTGCACTGAATTTGAACTGGATATTTGGTAAGCTTGATGGATCTCTTATTGTTGCACCAGAGGTTGGTCAAATGTTGTTGCTAGAATCCAAACTCTGAAAGGATCTATCAAAGCCACAAGGCTTCATGAGTTGCATTAACCACTACTTAGTATTTCGCTTCTGCTGAAGAAATAGAAATATCCTATTGTTTCTTATAGGCCCAAGTGACAGGTCCTAAACAAAGGTTGAAAACATAACCTATAGTAGAATTTTGATCATGGTTTCCAACCCAATCTGAATCAGTGAAACCAACCAATAAAGGAGTCCCCCCTGAGTTGTAATGTATCTTGAACTGAACTATACCTTTGACATATCAAAGTATCATTTTAGATACTTTCCAATGGATTTCATGGGGTTTTTTCATATACAGAGAAAAATTACCAACAATAAAGGAAATATTAGGACGAGTATGAGTCAAATATAAGATGCTACCAACTAACGGACGGTGCAAAGTGGCATCAACTTTGGGAGAAGTACATGTGGAAAAAATTTTGACACTAGAATGGAAGGGAGAAAGAGATAGTTTATAATATTCCATGTGAAATCGACAAAGAAGATCACAAGCATACTTAGATTGGAAAGAAAAATCCCTTCATTGGTTTTCAAAACTTGGAGGCCAAGGAAATAGTCCAAATAACCTAAGTCGATCATTTCAAATTTCATCTTAAGGTTCATTTTCACATGGTTTAAAAGTTTAGGGTCACTACTAGTGAGGATAAGGTCATCAACATAAAGAACAAGTATTATGAGATGGCTTCCTACTTTCTTGGTATAGACATTAGGGTCAGAATGGCATCTAGAAAAGACAGTTTCAAGAAGAAAGTTGTCCATTTTGGCATACCAAGATCGAGGAGCTTGCTTTAGACCAAAAATAGATTTCTTAAGGTGACAAACAAGGATGGAGTTATTCTGGACAAAGTCAGGAGATTGTTCCATGTATATTTCTTCTTGCAAGTCCCCATGCAAGAAGGCAGATTTAGCATCCATCTAATGGACCTCCCATTTATGTGAGATAGAAAGGGAAAAAACAAGGTGGATGTAATTCGCTTTGGCTACGGGGGAAAAGGTTTCGTTATAGTCAATTCCTTCAACTTAAGAGAATCCTTTGGAAACTAAATGGGCCTTGTGTCTTTCAACACTTACATTTGATGCATACTTATTTTTGTAGACCCATTTACATCTGACAAGTTTTCTTCTTTTCAGAAGTGATACAAGATCCCAAGTATTGTTTACTATTAAAAAACAATACTCTTCATTCATTGTTGTATCTTAATCTGGATTACCTGAAGCTCAAAAAATGTCTCTGGATCACAACTATCTAAAACTTGAGACAAAAGAGAAGAGGTTTGTTGGAACTGTGAACATTTTCAACGTTGATCTGAAGGATCATCGAAAAGATCACCATTTTCTTCTTGTGTTGAACGGACCCATCTAGGAAGCAATGGTGTTGGTGTAGGTTTATGTTCAATGGACTCATCTAGAGGAAGGTGAGAAGGTGGAGGTGGATTTTCATCTTCACTGTCATCATCTAAAGAAGAAAAAACCAGAATAGGAGCAAAAGAAGGCACAAATAATGAAGATGGCTCGTAGGTCGTAGATGGCACAAACACTGAACTAGGTTCATGGGCTAAGAGATTTTCATCAAATTTAATATCTCTTCTAATAATAATTTCATTAGAATGATGTTGAAGAAGTATGTAATCTTTGACATCTTCAAAAAAACCAACAAAAATACACTTCTCATTTTTAGGTTGTAAAGCTTTCCTTTTCTCATCAGGAATATAATCCCATGCTACACTACCAAATACATCGAAGTGGTTTACATTTGGATTTACTTTATTGCATTCTTCTTCAGGTGTTATATTTTTTAGAGCCTTTGTGGGAGTGAGATTTATTATGTAATTTGCAAAGTTAATGGTTTCTGCCCAAAATGCTTAATCCCTTCGATTGGATCATACAATTAGGCATTTATTTTAATGTGTTATTTTTTCTCTCAACAACACCATTTTGTTGTGGTGTATATGGAACAATGTGTTGCATTTGGATTCCCTATGCAGTGCAGTAACTTGTAAAATTGTTATTCACATATTTGTCTCTATTATATGTTCTTGACCATTGTAATTGATGTCCATATTATTTTTCTACAAGAGCCTTGTAGGCCAAAAACTTGTCAAACACTTCACTCTTAAGTTTTAAGAAGTAAACCCAAGTGCCTATGGATAAGTAATCAATGAAATTTGAAATACATGCACCTAGAAAAAAGAAGGAGAAGAAAGCATACCACACAAGTCACTATGAACAAGATGCAAGGGGGCCTAAGTGTGCTAAGAGGCGCGCTTTACAAAACTGTCATGATGATGTTTACTGAGAAAAAATAGACTAAAAAACCATCTCTATAAGAAAAAAGAGGAAGACCAGTCATTGTTTGTTTATTACATAGTTGTTGCAATGTGCGATAGTTTATATGACCAAAACGCTCATGCCAAATTTTTCTCAAGTCATCGCTATGAGAAACAAAAAATGATGGAAAATATGATGAACCAAAGTTGTCAAAATTGTACAACCTGGTTGTAAATTCTAACCTTGTACAATATCTACTGCAAACTGATATTCAGAAAAGAACAGAAAAGATACAATGGCAAATACAAACATTACACAGAGATTTTTCACCTGGAAACCCAAACCGGGAAAACCAGCATATATTATATTCATACATTGTGTTACAATACAATATACATATAGGAGCCAGCGGCATCCAAAACCCTAACCCAATGATCTGGATTAGTACAAAACCCTAATTCCTTAACCGGAAATAGAAAACCATTGGAAAAAAACCATGTGCCAAAAAAACCACCTAAATATCATGTGGTCCCGGAAATATGTCGTCCCGAAAAAAAAATTCGGGGGTGCTGCCCCCGAACCCCAGCGTGGTGGGCTCCGCCCCCCTATAATCCCCTTGCGCGCCCAGCGCAGACGCTCAGACACTACTACTCGTGCAAAGAATATAACACATACCCAACATTCTCCCACTTGTTGTTTTCTTTGCACACAGGGGGTTTCAGGGTTACATAGTCAACAATGCCCATGGATCCTCTACACCAAGAGAACTTCTCAGTGCTCATAGATTTTTTTAATGAATCTGCAACATTCTTCAAAGTGTCCACCTTCATCAGTGATACTTTCTTTTCTTCAATCATGTCTCTCACAAAGTGATATTGA
>ML776967.1:3064574-3166408 GCA_009831015.1 Picea engelmannii | reverse complement strand
AGAAATGTATTCCTATTCACATCATGCATTGCATCTATTATACATTCACAACATAACTTGAATTGGTATACATGTACCGAACTTACCCATTTTATTTTTCATGTTCAAATAATCAAATAACTATCTTTGTCATGAGCATATATATCATGTAACATACAAATAGGTCTAGAGGTACACATCTCAAAGTCTAACAAAGTCTAACTGACTTCAAACAAATGCTAATCATTGAATTATTAAGATTAGTAAACAACAATGTTCTAACTACCCAAGGTCAAGATATGGGGCGTTACACACTTTTATAGAATAAATGAGAATCACTTTTACAATAAAATTAATTTCTAAATGAAAGTTGCATGCAAAAAATAACTTAAAATAAAACATTAAAGTTATTCAATAGTGATTCATTTTTATAATTAAGTAAAATGCACTTTACAATGAATGCACCAACTTTTTCAAAAAAAAAGAAGACTTGAACTCAAGACATATTATTAAGTAAAGTAACTTTCAACCAAGTGAGCCAATACAAAACACATTATAGTCTTAAGAAGGAGGATTGGGGTTGTTGTTGTGGAAGATGGCCTTGGAGGGTGTGCTCAATAAATAAAACATTTCATGCATTCACACACACAAAAACAAATTCTTCTCGAAAATAAGGGTTAGATATTGGTTAGCTTACCTTGAAAATGCAAAGTTTCCCTATGTTTCTGATTTACCGAGATCACACAGCAAAGAGCATACACAGATAAGAAAACTCTTTCCAGTTTGTTTCTAATTTTTCGAGATTGCATAGAGTGTAGGGAAAAGAGCATACACATATAGAAAAGAGTAGAAACCTAGAAATAAAAAACAAAAAACAAAAATAAACCAAAATATTATCTCTGTAAAAATTTAAAGGGCGCATCCAGGGTTTATACCTCCAAATCTGACTAAAATGGTTGTATCTTGGGAAAACATCAACATTTTCAAGTGAAACAAAAAGTGTTTCTAATTGAAACAAACGCTCTAGACACAATGAAAGAGTCATTTCAACCTAGAAATGTATGAAAATGGCAGAAACAATATATGCAACAACACGACTTCAAGATCTCAATCTACAACGAGAGCGGGTCTTCGAATTTTCTCTGATACCATGTTCGACAACAAGAGTATTCCAACAGAGGATGAACACCTTCAATAACAACTAACACAACCATATCAACGATCAACACATCGATGTTTTTACGTGATAAAACCCCTACGAGGAAACATCCATGACCCCAACCAACGTGGCCACTTGGATACATTTATTAATGCAAAATAAAATATTATAGAGAGAAAATAAAATATTATAGAGAAATTTACAAGATAGTTTCTCACAATCGATCATCGACAAGTGACCCTCCATGCTCTTTAAATAGAGACCATGGATCAATATGGTGTTAAGCCATGAATCAACATAGGCATTAAAATTGAGGAGAATATGAGTTGTCAGATCTCTCTATGTTGGGAACATATCATGACCATTGGATTACCTAACTACAAATGCATACTAATTCATACTAAAGAAAGACACTAAGACATAGACTTTTACCTAATAACACGTTAGATCAAGTTGATATTAAATAACTTCTAAGTATCTAAATATCCGAACATAAAGTAGAAGAGTGATTTGTTATATCTAATAGCGCTACAAACCTAGGGCACACACATTTTTAGTTGCAAATTAGAATTTTTTTAAAATGATGAAAAATATGAATAATGATATTATTTATTTATAGAAATATAATATTTAAACCTATATATATATATATATATATATATATATATATATATATATGATTTTTTTTTGTTATAAATTAGTATATATCCATTTTAACTTTAGATTTATCATGTTTTAAGAAGGATCAAATCTTTTGAGATATAAACCCCCCTTCTCTATATATAGTTATATTGGAATATTTTACTTTATGTGAATATTGATATATTTGATTTATGATTAACATCAGTTTTTTTTGTTATTAATTTTTTTAAATGCCATATATCAATTCCATATTAAGCATTGAAGGAATTATACGTCTCCCTCATAGTGAATTTTTTAAATATCACATAGCAACTCCATATTTAACATAAAAGAAATTACACATCTTACTTATACGAAACTACAAAAACACTTCTCAACACAACTAAAAACATTAGAAACTTATGATAATTTCATACACATAACCATAACTCTTTCTTCTCAAACACAATCATGAATTTTAATGAAAAATCAAAGGCTTTACCAAATACACAGTGTGAAAAGGCCTTGGAACAAACATCTACATCGATTAATGATGTAGAGGATATTCTCTCTATATATTAAAGTAGGGCTTTACAAGGAAAGGTATTCCATCATCATCAGATATGTGACCATGACCTTATTGATAAAATTATTATAAGTAATAAAATATTGATATGTGACCATGACCTTATTGATAAAATTATTATAAGTAATAAAATATTACTAATAGAAGATATACTCTCTCTATATAGTCTAGGGCTTTACAAGGAAAGGTATTCCATGATCGTCAAATATATGACCATGACCTTGTTGATAAAATTATTATACGTACTACAACTCATGTATAATAGTTTACAACATTTTCGTTGTCTTATCTAAACGTATCGAGGAGCCCTTCTAAAATGGAAAATATTAAAAAGCTCCTAAGTCAATATGTTCCCTTAGTGCGTATTTTTTATTTTCTCTTATTCGTTATAATAATCGATGCCAATAATAATATAAAATTATGAAGGACCGAATTGCGAACACGTCTCTTTTATTACTATGAGATTACATTAAAATATTTTATAAGTTGTATAATTGATTGTAAACATGGTTAAAAATTTGAAAACAATATTGACAATTTGTTTTTTCTAGCTTAGCACGTTTTAGAAGTTAAAAATTAACTATCTTATTATAGTTATATTTGGTTACCTTTACCCATTTATACTTAGTTTAGTAAATTTTTTTTATAGTTTTTTTTTAACTTGTTACTTAATCCTTACTTGTTACTTAATCCTTACTAGTGTAGATTTATTTTAATTATGAATTTGCCATGTGTTAAGAGGGATCAAGTCTTTTGACATGAAAAAAAAATTTAGTTGATTTTTTGGAGTTAAGATGGAATTTATTATTATTATTAATATTTTTTAAAATATCATGTGTCAACTACATATTAAGCATTGAAGGAATTACACATCTCCCTCATAATAGGAAGTATAAAGCACTTATTGACCAAGTAAGAATTCTCTCTCTCTCTCTCTCTCTCTCTCTCTCTCTCTCTCTCTCTCTCTCTCTCTCTCTCTCTCTATATATATATATATATATATATATATATATAACACAGTTAGTTAGCTCAAGTGGTTGAGAGATGTGGTTTTCAAGCAAGAGGACTTGGGGTCAAGTCCTCAAGCATATATATTGTAGAGATTGTTGGGCATCACTTGATGTCCCCACCGGGTTAGGTTGCCAAAAATACAATTGGTCGGTTTACCTCTCGTACCATCCTCAAAATGAGGGGAAATACCAAGAGGGTTTCTTGGGATGTGCATTTCATCGAATGTGTGTGTGTGTGTGTGTGTGTGTGTGTGNGAGAGAGAGAGAGAGAGAGAGAGAGAGAGAGAGAGAGAGAGAGTACATGCAGTGGTGAATATTAACTTTGTGGTCATGAAGCCCAAGCATCATACGGAGCTTGATAAATATAGCTTTAGCTAAAGGGTTTGGTGAAGATATCAACAACTTGATCTTTTGTTTTGCAATATTCAAGAGAGACAATGTTCTCATGAGCCAACTATCTCAAATAATGAGCATGGAGCTCAACATGATTCATCTTATTGTGGGAAACAAGATTGTCAACAACCTACATGGAACTTTGATTATCACAATATATTGTAGTCGAGGTCTAAACATGAAGGAAAAGTTCACCCACAAGTTGGCGGATCTAGGATGCTTCAGTACCTACTTAAATGACACCATGATATTCTTCTTTTGTAGTCAACAATGAGACTAACTTATGTTTCTTGCATGAGCATACCAACGGTCTAGTGCTAAAGCAAAAAACATAGCCAGAATTGGACTTACGATCATCATTGTTGCCAACCCAGTCGAAGTTGGTGAAGACGACCAACGAATCTGAACTTCGACAATACTTGATACCAAAATGAGTGGTACCCTTGAGATAGCAAACAATTCGTTGGACTACTTTTTAGTGGATTTCTTTGGGGTCCCACATAAACCAAGAAACCCTACTAACAACAAAGGAATTTTTAGGTCCACTATGAGTAAGATAAATAATACTACCGACCATTTGTCGATAAATACTAGCTAGTATAGGTTCCTTTACTTAAACTAAAAGCATTGATTGCGTAAGAATGAATAACCTAAAGAGTAGCATCGACTATAGGTGTTTGACAAGTTTTGGTGAGATTTACTCTAGATTGAAAAGGATTAGCACAAGGCTTACAATTGGCCATCTTAAAATGTGTCAAAAGATCCATCACATATTTAAACTGAGAAATGAAAAATCCATCACATAGTGGTAATACTTGAAGACCCAAAAAATAATGCAGAGTACCAAGATCTTTCATGTCAAAGGAGTCAACATGTTGTTTCTTCAATCTAAGGATGAGATCATTATTATTTCTAGTAATGAGTAGGTCATCTACATATATAGCAACAATCAAAGTGTGTCCATTGGTATGGAGTACATTTCCATACAAGATGTGATCATATTCGCAATGTTTGAAACCAAGTCAAAGAAAGAAATTATCAATCTTAGCATACCAAGTTTGGGGAGCCTGCTTCAAACCGTATAGTGACTTTTTGAGTCAACAAACCAAGTTAGAATCTATCACAAAACTAGGTGGTTATTCCATGAAAATTTCTTCAGATATGTATCCATGAAGAAAGGCACTCTTCACATCCATATGATGGATTTTCCATCCAAAATAAGCAGCAGGGGAAATAATCAGTGAAACAGAGTTCATCTTTGCAGTAGGGGAAAAGGTTGAGTGTAGTCATTACCTGTTGAGAAACGAAAATCATAATGAGGTGTGCTATATGTCACTCAAAAACACCTTGAGACGTAAATTTGGTCTTGTAGACCCATCGTTACTTCACAATGTTCTTTCCTTATGGTCAAGGAACTAAGTCCCTGGTGTGATTCTTAGACAAAGAATCAATTTATGTTTGCATAGCATGTTCCCATTCAGGTCGTCGTTGAGAATTCGAGTAGGCAACAAGATCAAAAGTTTCAAGTACATGAGTCATTAAGGAAATGTTGGCATGTTTATTTTGACTTCGAGTTTGTTGTCTGGAGGAAACATCACCAACATCATATCCATCAGCTTTAATTCTCTTGGCAGCCCATCTGGGTAGACAAGAAACATGTGAATTGGTGTTCACTACAACAATTCAATCAAAAGCTAGAGAGTTTTCAGTCAACATAGGTGGTGGACTAATCGAAACAGAGATCGATGGACTAGTTGATGCAGAGGTCAATGGTTGAGTCGAAACATGAATATAGGTCAACTGTCCAGTCGAATGATTGAAAAATAGAATAGGAGAACCAATGTTGGAGACAACATCAAAGGGATCATCCTACAACAATACAGAGGAGGCATTCAACAAATTAATGTCAGAAGAGTTTTCATCAAACCATACATTTCGTCTGATAATGATTTTTGTTTAATAGAAGGAAACAAATGATAGGCTTTCGACTCTTTGGAATAGCCTATCATGATGCAAGCATGACTCTTTGCATCCAAACAAATGGAGGTAGCCGACTGAAGGATTCTTTCCACACCATCGTTTGACTAGAGTCGTGGAAGGAACAAATTGAGTCGATATGAAATTGAGTAGATAGTTTGCACAATACACCGCTTCAACCCATAAGTGAGGAGAAAGATCTTTAGTTTGCAAATGACATCTATCCATTTCGACGAACTTGTGATTCTTGCATTATGTGATGCCATTTTAATGAGTCGTGTGAGGAACTGATGGATTCCATTCAGTATCACATCGAACTAGGTATTCTTCAAAAGGTCAATTTACATACTCACCACCAATGTGTGATCTCAGGCACTTGATGGGTTGACCCCATTGCTTTTCATAAAAGGCCCAAAACTCCTTGAAATTTTCAAAGACAAGGTTCTTATTCTTTAGAAAATAGACCCATGTAAAAAGAGAGAGATCATCAATGAAGGTAAAAATGTATCGTGCACCTATCAGTGAAGGTAGATTGATGCAGAAGACATCACTATGAACCAACTCTAAAAGGTTTTGTGCTCGCCATGATTTTCCAAAGTCAAAAGGTTCCTGATGATGCTTTCCAAGCACACAACCTTTACATACTTCTTCAGGGGGAAACACTTTAGGTATACCGACAACCATGTTCTGAGTTTCCATCGACTGCAGACTTCAAAAATTTTGGTGTCCAAGTCGTTCATGCCAAGTTCGACTTCTCTCATCAGTGTGAGAAACAAGAGAATTCAGTTCACTATTGGGTTGAGTCATGTCACAAAATTTATATAACTTATCCATTGGGTCGAGAAGCCCTCCATAGACAATCAAATTTCCATTTTTCAAATCACGAACATAGAACTGATATGGCCATAAATACAGAAGATTACTTGTTTGTGTTAACTGAGCAACAAGAAATAGATTGGCACTGAGGTTTGTCACATGATAGACGTCAACAATTTTCCCATGTTGACATGTAACATCACCTTCACCAACAACATCTAGATAAAAATCATCAACAAGTCATCCAACTACATGCACAATGAGGCATCCTTATCCATTTGATGAGTGCACCCATAGTTGACTACCCATTTGTTAGGTGTAGAATGAGACAACAAGGCTTGAAAAGTTCCAACTTGGAATTTGAAATTATCGGCAGGTCGACGTTCAACCAACACATTTATTTCAAGGAATTTAACCTTCTCTTCTAAATCATCTCTCTTCTTATAAAAGACTTTCTCCACATTTCCATTATTTCCATTGTATTGACATGTCTTCTTCTTTTGAGTTCATGGGGGTGCATCTATCTGTCCCTTAGGTTTATGGTCGTGGAATGCAGGTTTTTGTGTATAGGAATCAAACCGTACTCTATCCCTGGGATCCAAATTGGTATTTCCCTTGAGAAAGTGGGCTTGATGTTTACCACCAATATTACCTTCTTCAAGCAATATGTGCTTATCAGTAATCAAAAGGCCACATAAATCTTCAAAGGTGTAATCCTTACGATATTCCTTCCATGCTTTCGAGTTGGTGAGGAAAGTCGACATGAACATGTCGATTGGTGTTCTCAAATTCATTAGGACCAACTCGATGAGTTTTCCATCATTCTTCTGATAGTTCTTTCCAAATTCACCCAATTTCAACTTGAGTTCTTTGACACACACCAAATAGTCCTCTATTATTTGAAAAGAATGAGGATCAAGAGAGATCAACTCTTTCTCCAACTGCATGATGTGGCTCTTGTCAAATCAATCGAACAACAACTTCAACTTCTTCCAAACTTTATAAGGGTAGTCAATTCCACTGAAGTGAAACCGAATCTCCCGTGAGATATGGGTCAAAATGATCCACACATCCTCATCCTTCTTTCCATCAACAACAAACTTCTCCTAGTTGTCTATTGGATATGGAATAACAATATTCTTATACTGCCACAGTCCTTTACTCTTCAATAGGGTTTCCATGTCTGGTTCCCATACTGAATAATTTGATCCGTTCATAACAACATGATCAATCTTCGAATCCATGTTCGATATCTAGACATAAATTTTTATTTCAATGGTTCCAATCAGAAAATCATCGACCCAGAGTCAATCACACAACACATTCGACTCAACAATGTTTGTAGATAACAAACGAGGTTTTAAACCATCATCTCTAATACCATGTTGGGGAAAGGGGTGGAACCTATATGAAACCGACAAACAATTCTACAGATAATCGAAGATGGAATATTTTTTTGAATAAAAAGGTGTTGTTTGAAGACATTGTTACAACACTTAAGTAGAGCGCACTGTGATCAGAAATCACAGTGCATATTGCACACCTTGATCTTCATGATCTATGTGTTATGTTTCTTGTTTTATAGTGACCAAAGGGGTATTCTATTTATAGTGTCAATATCTAACCAATTTCCATAGAATTGGGGAGATCTTGTCCAAATATAACCATCAATTGTTAGATTTCACTCCACCAAATCCACATTGTCGAGTTGGCTCGAAAAGGATGCTTGACCCAACCGTCCATGCATCCAACTCGTAGTCAATTGTTGGCTTGGTCGATCCACCGCCCAACTATCTTCGAGTGTTGGTTGATTGTCCAAACGACAGGCATGTCGAATACTCAATTGACTAATGTAAATATCTAGTCGATCACTCGAATGACTGTATCCAGATGTAGGTCAAACTCCGGACCGATTGAATCCAGGAGAAGTGTGATGAACCATCAATGCTTGATGTTCCAACATGGTGATATTTGTAAAGAATAAATATTGATAATGGAGGATTTGTATTAATTATGGATAATTGAATAAAGAAACCATAATAAATCAATATCCATTTCCCAAGATTGATGACTTGTTTGATCAAATGAAAGGGGCAATTGTAATTTCAAATATTTTTTTGAGATTAGGATATCATTAGTTAATAATTAGGGAAGAGGACATCCCTAAGATGACATTTAAGACATGTTTTTGTTATAGTTTGTAGTTGTGCCATGTGAGTTGACAAATCCACCTGTTGTGTTCATGATTTTGATGAATGGGATGTTTTGACAATACCCTTGATAAGTCTGTGCAAGTTTTTTTGGATGATATTTTGATATATTCAAGGCCACCATAAGTGTTTAAAGAGAATTTAAGGATAGTATTGTAGTTTCTTAGAGAGAATAAGTTGTTTTCTAAACTCTCTAAGTGTTCTTTCTTTGAATCAAAGATTCATTTTGGGTCACATCATTTTAGGAGAAGGAATTGCTATGGATCCATTAAATATAGAAACTATTATGGAATGGTCTTCACCTATGAATGTACATGAAGTATGTATTTTTATTGGATTGATCGATTACTATAGGATATTTGTAGAAGGTTGTTAAAATATTGTAAATCTTATCACAAAATTGCAAAAGAAAATTATGAAATTTATATTGAAAGAACAATGTGAGAAAGAATTCAACAAGCTTAAAGAGTTGTTGACAAGAATTTCCATACTAAAGGTATAGAGTATGGATTAGGATTTTCTAGTTTGTGTGAATGCTTCAAAAGAAGGATTAGGTGCAATCACAAGGCAAGAAGGTAGGGTGATTGTGAAACCTCATGAAGAGAACAATTTGAAACCAACTAGAAGATTTCGGTTCTTGGCTTGGACTCTCTCTTGGTTATGATTTGGACTTTTCGATCAACTCTTGTTACTCATGTTTGGTGCGCTATCCTTGGAGAGACATGCACTATCTTGTTTAGGCTATCTAGCCTAGGGTTTTCTTCCATAATGATTCTCTGTCAAGGTTAAGGTGCTCGGGGGTGGCCTTGGCCTATGGTTGGGTGACAATAGTGATATTGTCTATGTTTAAATGAGCACATCCATTATATTCTAACAAGTTATGGGCCGACACCTCCTTCATTCAGTCTAACCACTAGAAGGGAGCATAACCATAAGGATACTAAGCTTGTTGAAGAACTGCCGCTAGGGTTTCTAGAAACCTTAATCCTCTCGTTGAGGCACCTTAAGTGAAGTGATTGATCTAATTTATGGATAGACTAGTGCACCCTAGCCAAGTGCATCTCTTGGTACTCTCAGCAAGCCAAGACGTGAAGTTTGAATTTTTGGTCAAATCTAGGGTTGACTAAGTCAAAGCAACCATGACTTACTCTATGAAGTCAGAAAACAAGTTAGATGGGGCTTCTAACTTCAGAGCGTGGAAGAGAATGATTGACCTCATCCTTTCCAAGAATAAAGTGTTGGATATCATGAAAGGAAAGATCGTGGAACAAGAGTTTGAAGAAGGAAAAGAGAAGGAACTACAAAACGTTGCAATTATGGAGAAGTTTAGAGATAATGACATCAATGCCATGAGTATCATAGCAGACTCTATAAAATACCACTTGATACCTTACATCTCCCATCTTGACTCATCTAAGAATATGTATGATGCCCTAACAAACCTCTTCTCATTCAAAAACATTGGACAAGTAATGAATCTGAAGAATGAGCTCCGTGACATGAAGATGAATGATTATGACAACATAACATCATACTTTGTGAGAATATCTCAGTTAAGATATCAACTACAAGCTATTGAAAAGATCATTTCAAAAAAAGAATTGGTAAACATAGTACTCAATGGTCTTCCCAAGACATGGGATGCATTTTCCGCAAGAATGAACATAAGGACGAAGTATCCTACATTTGAAGAACTTTGGACTTGTTTTTCACAAGAAGAATCAAGAATCAGTGCAAAAGAGAAACCCCAAAAGAAGTACGATGATCAAGCCTTCACAACAAGGTTCAAGGATTTTAGGAACAAAAATAAGTTTGGCTCCAAGAAGAAACCAAATCAAGAGAAATATATGTCAAGAATACAATGCTTCAATTGTCGAAAGTATGGTCACTACAAGAATTATTGTCCCGATTTAAAGAAAAGGAAGGAAACACACGAAGCATAAGTTTCTGAAGAAAGAGAATCCTCAAATAAATCCAAGCAGGACAAAACATACTTCTTCTTCTAAGACAAGGTAACAATAATATTCATAGTTCTTGTACATACCATGTTTTCTGTACATATATTGCATATCTATTTCCTAGAAGCTAATATGTTCAAAGAGAAACTATACCTATGGAAGAACAACAAGATAAGGATTGCTATCACAATAACTACAAGTCAGATAATACACATGAAAGGATGAAGTACATCAACAAACCCTGGTAACAATTCATGTGGAAGTTATTACATAAGTACTAGCTGCAAGATAAGTCAAAATCATAATCAATCTTGAAGAAACCTAGAAGAAGTAAAAGACATAAAGAAGTCAACAATCAAGAGGAAAATGGAAAAAGACTTGTGACACTTTGCAAAAGGCAATAAGGATGCAGACGGAAGCGTAGGCTCTCTTAGTTGGAGGGAGCTGATTACAAAATTCCAAAATATGAGCATGCACTCATGCATGAAGCAAGTACTAGGAGGGAGCTAATACTAAATAATATGATCCACTGAATATGATGACGTATCTATCCATGTTCCCATCAATGGTAGAAACCATGAAGAGCAACACGTGTTCAGTTTTACTTTAGAAGAATTCTTCTTCGAAAAGAAGTCTTAAAATATCCCTGGTTGTCCATCCACATCCATGATCCTATGATGAAAGAAAGAAGTTTTAATCTTCGGGGCATGGAATCTATAGAAAACTACATGGACCCAAGAACTAAAGAGAAACATGAGGAAGAACATGAAGATTCCAAGAAAGAAAGAAAAGACAGAACAACTAGTTATTGTATGAAGAATCACAAGACTACCAGCCTTATATGAAAGAAATCAAGTAGAGGAACTGAAAGTTGTGATGAAGAACAGTGTATGGAAGACTTATGAGTGTAAGCATTGCAAGATCTATAACCATAGGTTCTCCCAGATGGAGGGAGAAGACTATGATGATTGCTTGTTCCAGTAAATGAGACATACCTCTACATGAGCCAGTATATCGTCTGCAATATCCATGTTCTAGAATTTACATGTGGAGAAACCTCAAGGCTTTGAGATATAACATAATGAGATCCTTGTATGGATATGGAAGAAGATCTTGTATGGATTCAAACAACTTGGTGCAGAGCCTTAAATGCACAGAAGAAGCGTGGTGAAAATATTTCTATAACAAAGATATTGTATCAAAATGGTTACTTAGAAGTCCAGGATGATGGATTTCTAATCCATGACAAACTCTTGTGATGAAAGAAAAGGTGCCACATGGATATGTTCCAGTTTGAACCCTGCCATGATGTTATGAGCTAGCAGGAAACAAAAGAGTTTAATTCAACTATGATATACTGTAATGATCAGAGCTATATGAAGCATTCAAAAAAACCAGTGTTCCAGAAAGACCGAAGTACAAGCATTACACTCTCCATGATGAAGTCTAGAAAAGAGAAAGTGGTTCTCCAATATATATCTCCATAGATGAGCAGATAAGGAGATATTTTGGTAAATCCTCTATCCAAAATGAAAGGGTTTGCGTACTCAAGCTGGAGCTCGTGGAGACAACTTCCTTATTGAAAAAGGAAGAGATGACTCCTAGGTTGGGAGGGATCACTAATGTGTTATTGATTTATGGACAATCATTTTTCAAGTTCAAAAAATGGTCTAGGATGAGCAGTTCCTTTCCGGTTCGGAAAGTGGTTTGAGATTTCTGAAGGACAAACATTTTCCAGTTCAGAAAATGGTCCAGATCGAACAATCATTTTCGTAATGAAAATGGTTCGATGCATTGTTGATGTACCATAGACAATAATTTCCCTTGTGGTTAACATAGGGAATGGTCTATGACAGACTCTCTTCTTGACGATCACTCTTAGTAGTGGTCAAGAACACTAGTCTGGCTTGACGGATATTCATTCTTTCGAAGCTCATAGTTGTGAGCAGTTTCGAAGAATGGTTCATTTTGGAGGATGGTGCAGGACAGTCATTTCCTTTGGAAATGGTTCGGATAGTCATTCCCTAGGGTAGATTCATTCTCACTAGGATGTACTTTGTTTAGTTCCGGAGGAATGGCTCACATAGGTGAATGGTCCAGGTTCAACAATTAGGGACGAGAATTCCCTAGGGCAGACTCATTCTCTCCAAGTTTCACTTTGTTTAGAGCCGAAGGAATGGCCCGGATAGGGAATGGTCCAGGCTCATAAATTGGGACAATTATTCTTCCTTGCTTGAGAAAAATAGTCCAAAGAGCTCATCGTTGATGTTTTACTTTCTTAGGGAAGAAGCTCTTTCATATCTCACAGATGTGAGTAGAAGAATGGCCCATATGATTCAATTTATATATCATAACAATGATTTTATGTGTAGGTTGATGATATGATTGTTATGGAGATTGTATATATCTGGACAATAGATTTATGCTACTGTAGTGGATGTGTTCCACTGATGGACAAAGAGTGGATATTTTGACAAAGAGTGTGCATTTTATTCGAGTAAAAAATACCCATCAGGCACCAGAAATAGAAAGATTTATTATAAATGAGATAATGAGACTACATTGACTTTTGAAAATATCATTTTAGATAGAGGTTTGGTATTTATATGAAGGTTTTGGACTAGTTTCCAAGAAGCCTTGGGAATGCAATTTAATTTTTGTGCTACATATCATCCTAAAACAGATGGACATACAAAAATATTAAATCGGGTATTAGAGGATATACTGTGTATGACGTATGTAATCGACCAACAAAATCACTAGGAAGAGTATTTACCTCTTGTGAAATTTGCATATAATAACAATTATTAGAGTTTAATAAAGATGACACCTTTTGATTTTTTGTATGGAAAGCCCTGTAAAACACCTCATAGTTGGGATATACTTGAAGATAAATTCTAGTTGGACCTAAAATGATTTAAGAAATGGAAGACAAAATGAAAATAATTGAAAAATATTGAAAGAAGCTCAAAATATATAGAAACATTATGAGGATGTGCATAGAATAGATAGAAGTTATAAATAAGGAGATAAATTGTATTTGTGATTTAGACCGCAAAAGAGTTTGATTAAATTTGGCAAGGGAGATAAGTTGTTGCCATGGTATGTGGGGCCATTTAAGATCACAAAAAATATTAGAACTAGTTTCTTATCATCTTGCGTTGCCATCATATCTAGATCATATGAATGATGTTTTCCACATGTCTAATTTGCATCATTATATTTTATATCCTTCTCTTGTTATTGATTTGATTCAATTCTAGATTGTATATGAGGGGGCCTTGAAGGCCAAATTGATCTACATATTAGACCTATTAACATTCATAGAGTGACCTCAGACACACAACTTTATTAATCAAGAAAATATTATTACATAACAGGTGAGAGGCATAGTGTATATATAACTTTTATAGCCTTATCTCAACATGCCATGTGTCCTTCACTAGCAACTCAAGGATAATCACTGTGACAAGGATGTGACAAGGGAAATCTATCTCCTAGGAAATACATAACTCCTAGAATAACTTTATTAGTATTATTATAGGAAAATACATATCTAAATAAATTTAAAGATTATTAGGCTAAAATCCCCTCTTTAGTCTTGAAGATTATTTTTGCAAGTTCCAAGTCCATCTCTGATCTTAGTGTATTTTATTTTACCTAGTGGCTTGGTGAAAATATTTGAAGTTTGATCTTTAGATGGACAATATTATGGATTGATGATGTCATTGCTGATGAGTGTTATGATGAAGTGATAATTGATTCTTCCGTGATTGGTCTTAGAATGAAATACCATATTCTTACACATCAAAATTCCACATTTGTGTTTCGCACCCTAAGTGTCGCAATTGTCGCAAAGTAACATATGCACCTTGGTAAGTGTCGCATTCACTGTTGCAAGTGTTGTATGCACATTACCAAGTGTTTCATTCACTTTGTGGCGTGTCGCCACCCCTTGAAACCATTAAAATATTTTTTCATGACAACTAAGTCATATGGGAGGAGGAAAACCATCATTTATAGGTCAAAACACACTTTTTCTTTGTAAAATTTGACCCATTCTTTAGCATTTATGAAGGGTGGCACTCCCTTGTCCATATTGAGGGTGAAAAAATGGAAACACCTCTAACACTATAGGATATCACCATTACTATGGTGGTGACATGTCTCTCACTAAGGGGGAGTGCCATTCTTGTTGAGAAAAGAGGGGGATCCCCTCCACCTTTATCCCAACTCTTTGAGATGGGGTTAGTTGTGTTGGACCCTCATTCTTAGGATTCACTTTAGGATCTGATCCAAGCCTTAAGGATCCATATCCTCAACCATATCCCTCATTTTCTCATGGTTGTTATGCCTCTCAAGCCTATATATTGAGGGATTTCCAAGGTGAAAGAAAGAAGATTTCATATATCAAAATTATGATCTTGGTTGAGTCGTGAAAGGTTTGGATGAGGGGATCTTGGGGAGGCTGCTGCAACTACATCAATCATGGCCTGTAAGTATTCTCTTTGGGTTTTCATTTTAATATACTTGGCCTATTTCCTTCTAGTTTGTGTATTCTTGCATGTGCATATCTACTGTTCCTTTAATCTTTGTAGACGAATTTGTTTGATATAATATTGTAGAGTATGATTTATTTGTTTCTCTTTGCTTCCTATTGCAAGTATCAAGTTTCCCTAAGGATTTTGGAGATCAAGCTCGGATTGGAAGCAACGAGGAAAAACTTCAAAACAAGGTGCAACACATTCTTTCTCCTTATCTCTTTCTGATTGTTAAACCAAATTCAAAGGGATGTTAGTGTCCACTTGCAGTTTTTTGTATTGGTATTAGTGTCCACTGAAGATATCACAGAGTCATTCATTGAGTTTTCTAAGTTTTTATCCTTTTTGAGCAAGTTTTTGAACTTTTCAGAAGGATGGCACTCCCTTGTAGTTCAAACCAAGGCATCATTTACCTAATTGGCGCCTCCCATAGGCCTTACATAGATCTCCATTAGCTGGCTAGAGCCCCCCTAGAGCCTCCTACAGTGCACCATTCCCTTAACTGACACCCTTTCTTTTTGAGAACAGGGGCACCATTCCCCTTGTTTTGGCCTTTTTACCTCTTTTATGCTTTCTTTTTTCAGTCTGGTTATGAGGAGATTTTTTCTTAGAAACCCTTGATTATCTTTGACTTTGTTTTGATGAGAGTTTGACAGTTATCATTAATTTATGTTTCTCCCTTGAGTTTGTAAATATTCTCCTAGTTGTAATCCCCTAGGGTTAACAAGATCCCTTGGTTCTTCCTGCCTTTGAGTTTGTATGATCTTCATCTCGCAAAGCTTCCAAATTGCTTAGATGTGTAGGATTGTTCATCAACTAGGGTTTGCAAAGGTTGATTGGTATTGATCCTTCTCTTCTTCACTGAAATATCTCTCCTTTCTAGATTATTAAGACTCTTATGCTTACTACAACCCAACTTGATTTCAGTTTCTTGCTGCTCATTGCTTGAGGTTTTTCGTGAGTGTTTGTCTTCTTTCTATTTTTCATCTTTGAGTTATTGATTGAAAAAGTTATCCCCTACTTGTTGTATTTCAGTTCTCATCAGTTTGAGTGCGCTTTGTTTGATTTCCTTTTTTCTTCATAGTTCTCTGTATCAAGCATAGATCTCTTTCATCTGAAAGTTAAGAAGAAGAAAGTTTGCATATTAAACAAAGAAATTTTTCATTCATTAGGAAGTTTGTTTTGGTTTATGTTTGGAAAAAGAGCTAGTTTTGCATGTGCATTTTAGTTTTTGGAAACATTTGCTTGGTATTTTGGCATCGCATTGATCCCATAAATTTAAAGTTGCATTGTTTTGAGTGCTTGCTTATGTTAAGAAGAATAGAACTCTTCTCCTTCCCATACATAGAATTCATCGAAATAAAGGACTTCATACCATTCTTTTTCATTCTTTTGGAGTCAAGTATCTCACACATCATCAGTTTCATTTTCGTGAACCCTTTGAGTTAAAGACATTAAAATCAACCATGCGCTAATAAAATTAACTAGAAAATTCTTTGGTTTTAGCACACCAACAATAGCATAGGATTAGGGTCTTTGGACTAGGTGAAGTGAGTAAATTGTCCAAGACTACTAAACAGACTGTAGAGCACTAAAGAGTGTGCAAATCCAACTTTGGTATAAGCATAGACGAGAACCGCCTCTCACACAGGGGCTAAACATGAGGTCACATGTGGGAGAGAAATGAAGATTACCCCTCCAAATATTAACCAATCATAGTGGACAGATCATATATTAGGGGTTTTTATTAAGAAACCACTGTTTTCATTTGGTCATGATGCTTCGTGATCTTTGAATCCATTCGGGGTCCTCTGGAGTCCTACCAGTCTACTTGTCTCAAGCTCTCTTGAAGATATTTGGACTTTGATATCCTTCCCATACGTTCAGTTCTGAATGTCGATTGTACCTACTTAGAGGCTGACTGTGAGTTGGTAACCTTAGTGTCCTTTGCTAGGTACCTACAAAGGTGACTGTGGGGGGATTCCCATGGTACCTGGGGAAGACATCATATCACACTCCCAGTACCCTTGGAGGATGATCCTGTGAAAGCGAGGATTGACTGCACCGAGAAGGGTTGTTATGTGGAGGTTGGGGTAACTGTTTCTCATTTCTTCGCAGGCAGTTTGATATCACATCTTCAGAAGATCCTTGAGCCTACCGTTGCTTGGTTGATTTCTTTTAGTTTTCATAGGAGTGTGTTTCTTTGAATTTCATAGTCGGCCTTAGGATTGAAGATTTCATATTATGGAACCTGATGTTTAGGAACCTCAACACAATCTTTCTTACGAAGCACTTATTGTAGATCACACTTTTGAAACCAAGAGCATCACTCCTAGAAGTGGCCAACACGTTGAAGAACTGACCACGACCTTTGTATAAAGACTTTCATATTACATAAATCCTATTTTTAATGATCCACTTATCCTAACACTCACTGATCCACCGCCTACGAGATATTATGATGCTTTCTCTTCTTACTATTTACCACTCAATTCAACCACTACACCATCTTTTGGAATGAGCCTGTCATCTTTTGGTTTTGTTGAAGGACTTGGGAATTCTTCTTTTTCCACAACTCTTGTAGTTGATACTGTTGGCACTTCATATTTACCGAAAAAATCATTGACCCAGGTAACCCCAACTCAACCACTTGCACATTCATCTCCCTATGTACATGTGTCAGGTAATATTCCTACTTCACTATTTCTATACATGCACACACCAATGCCTTAATTGGTTGTTCCATCGATCAAATGGTAGGAATTCAAGTCATTCACACAACCACGGTTGCACAAGATATTCAACCTCCATATTATAGATCATATATTAGTACACCCTACATTATATTTCAATCTTCAATGGGAGGCCAACCTTTAGTTGGGGGAAACCTTCAGTTGCAGGGAAAAATTTTACTGGGGGGAAACCTGCATGGTTGAAACATTAACAAGCCTGGGGGAAAGTCGCTACTGCAAGTCCTTCTATCCCTACTACCACTGGCCTGTATCCTAGACATCCATATCCAGGAGTTGCAAATCCTTTGTGGGCTCAACCCAATCCGGTGGGAATTCCTCCAAAAGGAACATTTCCCTATCAATCCATAAACCCCACGATTCTAATGAAATATTCCCTTCCACCAACATACATGGAGGGACGAACAGGTCAATCGTAGTACGTAGGAGGTCCATTTGTTTAGTCAAAGTACATGGGTGGAAAAACATGACAACCACCATACATGGGTGGACAAACAGGAAAACCACCTTACATGGGTAGACAACTCGGGAAACCACCATACATGGGAGGACCATCTAGTTTTTTCGTCTCACCACAACTTGGATATGGTCCTACAAGTGTTTCCATGCAATATGGTTATCACGAGTATCAAAAACCTAACTGAAATCTACCTTTCTTGGCTACATTAGATCTTCCATATTTGGCACGTTTAAAAAATGATCCCATCCTTCATGCCATTTTTTGGCCCGCTATCCCTGCCAAATTACCACCCGACATATCGAAATTCGATGGAAAACCTGGGGAAGATCCTAACAATCATCTTATGAATTTCCATTTATGGTGTTCTTCCAACTCTTTGATGGACGATTCCATTCATCTTAGACTTTTTCAGAGAACACTTACAAGTGCAGCAGTGAAATGGTACATTGAACTGCCACGTAACTCCTTTTTCGACTTTAATTCTCTTTCCATGGATTTCCTAATGCATTTTTAATTTCCTATACGGTACAAGACCGGTATAGAACTTTTGACCTCTCTCTAGAAATCCTCTTCTACCCATATATCCAATCATATTCATGAGTGGAAGCGACAAAGATGGTTGATTAAAGCTCCAATTCTAGACCAACTCCTTGTGAATTGGTTTACAAAGTCTCTCTTGCCTCCCATTTCCTATGATGTTGCTCTAGGAAACATAGTTACTAAGGAGCAGTCTATCAGCCGTGCACATTATTTAGACTTGGTTTACTCCCACTCCAGTACACTTTATGATATGATCCCTCACACTCCTCATCTGTTGAATGATCCATCAAGACCTAATCCATAACTAGGTTCCATTTCAAAAACCACCACTACTTCCACTCCTTCTCAAACCTCAGAGGTGAATGTGGTCCAATTCACTTCATCTTAGAAAATAGGGGGTAAGAAGAAGAAAAAAAGGTAAATCCAAGAAATATTCTAACGAGCAGGATAATCCTAAAACTGTTGATACTCAACCAACTAAGAAGCCTAAATCTCCTTGGATTATTTCTGAGGAAGACCACTACATGAAGTATTTCCCTCATCATGAGGTTGTCGCTCAATTTATGAAGAGTACCTCCCAACTAGTTCAACAACAACATTTGGTTTCACAAAACCCTGTACCTCTGTAAAGAGGAAATCTAGGTCATTCCTACCATGAGGATGCTTCCATGAACACCTCTAAGGTGTAAATGTTTAATATGGTTAATGTAACGACTCAAGAAAATACTTATGACACTCCTCCAGGTGATAAGAATAAAGGAAAGGTTGTCGATCATACCTCCACATCCACTCCTCCTACATCTTCCAATCCTCTTTAGATTGAGAAGTGAATTTATGACACAGTGTTGTGCTTGACCAAGAGTGCAATTCACAAAGTGACATTTAATAAAAATTCCCGCACTGCCCAAAACTAAAATATCGTTGAATATATGGTGCAAGAACCTTGTGCTATGTCAACCCTCGAAGTTATACAACACTGTCCAAGTCAACATAGAACCATTTTTTCAACCATTGGAGCCATGGATCCTTAGGAGTCGAACTTGATTACATTTAATATGGATTATTTTAAGGAGAGTCTCTCCCACCACTTAGCATTCCAAATTCAAGTTTTGGTTGGTGGAAAGAACATCCATCACACTATTTTGGATGAGGGAGCCTCCACCTGTGTCATGTATTTTCCTTGATGGAGAGACCTTGGTTCTCCTACACTTACCCAGTCCCCTACCACCCTGAAATTGTTTGATGGATTTGATTTCCAACCTTACAGACTCTTGCAATCTTTCATTGTAACATTGAAGGGTAAGACCATTTCGTTTGATATCGAAGTGGTTTACACACTCCTCGATTATAATTTGTTATTAGGTCATAGTTGGTTCTATGCGATGACTGTCATCGTGTCTTTGATGTTTCATATCTTATGATTTCCCCTTCAAGGAAAAATTATCATTGTTGACCAACTTGACTATACAACCCCAGATATTTACATTGCTGCAATGAATAATGTGCCTTTTCTAGGATAGAATAGTTTCGATAGTGTAGGTGTAGGTATTCTTAAGGATTCCTCGCTCAT
Organism: Picea engelmannii; assembly: GCA_009831015.1. NCBI lineage: Eukaryota > Viridiplantae > Streptophyta > Pinopsida > Pinales > Pinaceae > Picea > Picea engelmannii. The sequence goes on along the minus strand of ML776967.1, from coordinate 3,145,838 downwards.
GGGGGTTTTTCCTTTTCCTTCTCCTCCCACCAGACAAGTTTCCACGTTAAACATGATTTCGAGTCAGGTGCAATAATCATTAGAATTATCTGATCCTTTGGTAGTACCTAGTATCAACGAGCATAATTCATCGTCTCTGTCAATATCGTTAAAGAATGAAATAGACCCCCGTACATTAGAATCAAGTCTCACTCTGTATTGCGTACTCTAACCTTCTTTTTCTCCACCTATTGAAATTTTTTCTATTAGTAACCAGACACCTAAACAAGGAAAGAAGAAGTGTCACTGGAGGAAACGATGATTAGGGGGTAGGTCTCTAGCCTCTCGACATCATGTTGGAATGAAGCCACTAGCTTCAGCTAGAGGAAAACCACCTCTAGAGAGACACACTACTTGGAGTGATCCTCATTCGAGGGTCATCCCCATCGTGACGTAGTAACTCTTTCCAAGAATAAGCTTAGCCTTTTTTCTTTCTCGTGCTCATTAAAACATGAGAATAGGTTACCAGGTATACTTTTATCTCTTTTTTAGACTCATAAAATATATATGCAAAAGGAACTCTTTGGCATCTCATTTAAGCTCTTTTAAGACTCTCTAAACATGAAAATATTGTTGAGTAAGATTGTTTCCTTTCAAACATGTTAAAAGTTTAGAAAGGGCATCTTTCGAGTGGTAGTTTATCTCCTTTTCGGCCTCACGAGATTAATTATGAAAAAGGACTACTCTAGTCAAGCATGATTATAAGAGTTATCCCTTGTATTGTTTAACACTTTTTCCAGGCTTGGGAGACTAAATTTACGAAAAAGTCACTCATGAAGTCACCTTTAAGTTCTTTTCAGACTCTCTAAACATGAAAAACCATTGAGTTTACCTTCTTTGGGTTCGTAAAACTATGCATCGAAGTACCCATCTAGTTCGTTAAACATATGTCGAAGGACTCATCCGAAGGATGAGCTATATTGAGCATATGTTATCATCCTCAATATCATAAAAAAAGAAAGAGTTACTCATCTATCTGGATGGGGTGAAAATTGAAGGAATTGGGTCAAGTTTTTGGGATCCTTTATGGAAGTTATTATCTCCCTTGAACATGGAACATGTTTGTGTCTTGTCTTACAGTTGGGTTATCCACTTGTCTCTAAGTCATACCAATTTCATGTGTCATCATATTTTTTCATTCTAGTCGAAGAGTGCTCTTATTTTCGTCACTATGTTCTTGGTACTCGTAGAGTCAATGCTGCCAAGTCAGTTTTCATGCCTCATCATGTTCAAGGAAAGTTTCATTTCAAACCATCCATCTGCAGTATTATCAAATTCCATTTCCTGTGTCAATCCATACTCATTCAATTTACCATATTACATCACTTTCCTGCGTTAGTTTCATGTCGATGATGGGGGATACATCAAGGCCCTCCTTCAACGAGTATTTTCTTGTCGACTTCATCACATTATTCGGGAATTAGAATTAGAAACCAATTAGTACCTTGGGACATGCATGCCTCAATGGTAGGCCTCCTCACTTTTGACAATAGGTTTACATCATTGACCTATAATTGAATTATTCCACAAATGTTCGACCTCAACTCATTTATTCACATTCACTGGAATGTACTAGGGTACCTTGGGAGTCATTGACATCGTTGGTGATTTCCCTCACACTTGTTAACGGTTTACATCAATGACTAGTAATCAAGTGGTTTCTACCATGTTCGACATCAAATCATCTATTCACATGGCTACATTCGTACCACATTGGGATTGGAATGAAGAACCTGGGCTGGGTGTTCACTTTGTTATATTCTTTGCACAATATGCGATGGAGATCATTTGAGCATGCTGATATATATACTTTCGAATGGATCCACATTGTATTGATCCATGGCTATGTTTTGTCATCTCATAGCTCTAGTGTGTATTTTTTCGGGGTTGCGGTAATTTCATTTCATGGAGGTACATATCCAAATTGCATATTTGGTGGCCATATCCTTAGTTAGTATTCTCATGAATCCACAGTGTATTGGTCGACGACCATGCTTTGAGTCATCTCATATTCTGAGCATAGGTATGACTACCTCGAAAATGGAACATATATCAATATTGTTTGATTATTGTTTGTAGCTTATGCCAGGTTCTCCCACTCCAACACCCTTGCATTAAATAATTTGTAAATTGTTTCAGCCATCATTTTCTCTTATGACCTCACACTTTAGGGGGCATCTGTTACACATAAAAATTCCACATTTCTGTTTCACACCCTAAGTGTTGCAAAGTGACATATGCACCTCGATAAGTGTTGCATTCACTGTTGCAAGTGTTGTATTCACCTTCCCAAGTGTTACATTCAATTTTTGAGGTGTCGACACCCCTTGAAACCATTAAAATAGTTTTTCATGACCCCTAAGTTATATGGGAGGAGGAAAACCATCATTTCTAGGTCAGAACACACTTTTTCCTTGGAAAATTCGACCCATTTTTTAGCATTTATGAAGGGTGGTGCCCCCATGTCCATACTGAGGGTGCACACATGGCACTCCTTAGACCACTATAGGGGAGCGCCATTACTATAGTGGCACTCTTTCTCTCATTGAGGTGGAGTGCCATTCTTGTTGAGAAAAGAGGGGGATCCCATCCACCTTTATCTATGGGCAACCTTTTTGAGATGGGGTTAGTTGTGTTTGACCCTCATTCTTGGGATTGACTTTAGGATATGATCCAATACTTACAGAGCCATATCCTCAACCATACACCTCATTTTATCATGGTTTTTATGCCTCTCAAGCCTATATATTGAGGGATTTCCAAGGTGAAAGAAAGAATCTTTTAGATATCAAACTTATGATCTTGGTTGAGTCATGCATGGGTTGGACAAGGGGGTGTTGGGGAGGTTGTTGCGACTACATCAATTGTTGTCTGTAAGTATTCTATTTGGGTTCTATTTTCAATATACTTGGCCTATTTCCTTCTATCTTGTGTATTCTTGCATGTGCTTGTCTATTATTCCTTCGATCTTTGTAGATGAATTTGTTTGATATAATATTGTAGAGTAAGATTTCTTTGTTTCTCTTTGTTGCCTATTGTAGATATCAAGTTGCGCTAAGGAGTTTGGAGATAAATCTCAGATTGGAAGCAACGAGGAAAAACTTCAAAACAAAGTGCATCACACTCTTTCTCCTTCTCTCTTTTTGATTGGTTAAACCAAATTCAAAGGGATGTTAGTGTCCACCTGTAGTTTTCTGTCTTGGTATTAGGGGTATGCAATCCAAGGGAGGCTTCACCTGTCTGCATGGGAAATACTCTGCAACACATATTCTTGGACATATTTATTGTTGTCTGGATATCAATCAATAAAGTAGTTGGTTTTTTCTGAATAGCACCAAAATCCTACAAAATTATATGTAGCCAGAAAATTTCACATGTTTCTTCCCAAGCTAAGATGTATTCTACCTCTGCTGAATACGTTTCCACTATAGCCTAATTTTTACAACTCCAAGATACTTCTGCAGAACCCATATTCATTAAATGACCTAAAATTGATGTTCTATCATATCCATCAAGTGTAAAGTTGTCATTCTTCTTATAGAGAAGCCTAAATATTTGTCTACCTTGAATGTGCACCAGAACCCTTTTTGTTGCATTCTAGTGACTTTCTCTAGGTTCATGCATGAATATTGAAAGAATCATGACTGCGTATATGACAAATTTGTATGTGTATTTTTCGAGTAAATGAGGCTTCCAATCATCTGTTTATATCTACTATAGTTCGACAATTCCCTCCCTTCAAATTTCGAAAGTTTTAAGTTTTCCTCCATAGGAGTAAGAGAGGGTTACAATCCTCCATGCCAAACTTCTTCTACAATTCTATTGTATACTTACTTAGACTAAGGAATATTTGATGAGTTGTTATGAAACTTCCACTCCAAAATAATATGAAAGTGGCCCCAAGTCAGTCATTTTGAACCCTTTTTGAAGTTCTTATTTCACATAGTTGATGTGAACTTCATGGTTCCTTGTGATGATTAATTCATAAGTATAAATAACAATGACTACCAAGTTTTGACCTTTTCATTATAAAAAGTAAAGTATCATCAGACTCATTATAATGAAAACCAACATATCTAAGGTATTAAACCATTTTGGCATACCATGCTCTAGGTGCCTATTTCAAGCCTATAAAGCTTTGATTAATTTGAAAACTTTTTGATCTTGTCCTTGAATTTCAAAACCTATGGGTTGAGTCATATAGACTTATTCTTTCAAGTTGCCATTAAGAAAATAACTTTTAAAATCCATTTGGTGAAGTGTCCAACCATATTGTTCAACCAAATTTATTACCATTTTGATTGTATTACACTTTTTTGTCGATGCGATTGTTTCTTCATACTCTATGTTGAGTCACCAAATTATCATATTTTTTACCATTATATCATGCCATTTTCCTTGACTTTTAATCATTTTTCATTTTCTCGTAACCTTACATTAAGACCATTTTAATGTTTGTATGAGGGATTAGAATTATTATTTTCCAATGCATTTATTTTAGTATTTTGAGTGAATTTATGATTAAATATTAGAAAAATAACAAGTTTTCACTTAACCTTGAAAGTTGGTTGAGTTTGGTGATGTTTACAGGTATATTTGGATTTTCCAATGATGGTTATTTTTACCACCTATCTCTAAATTCGAATTTCCTCTCCAAGCATTGAAGATTTCATGAGGATTGGAGTGTTCATTCAAGTATCTTGGATAGAAAAGAATCATGAAGTTTTGGATGAGATTAGTTATCAAATATCTCAAAGATTTTGGAGATATTGTTGGCTTTCTAAATACTAGCAAATGGTTGTAACCACATGAGAGAATTATGGATCTGAATTAATTGTTGCTTATCTTATTCTCAGACAAAATTATGTATAAATAAGAGTTCCTCCTCCATTCCAAGAAGATGACTCTTGGAGCATGTGTCCAATTGATGATGGATTAAATAAAACATCATGAAAATTTCTTCCATATGGATTGTAAGTTTATAGTTTCTGTGTGTTTTATGATTTTATATAGTTTATGATGTTGTATAGTAGATTTCTACCTTGTTCTTGGGAGAATTGAGCTCACTCCAAATGGATCATGGAAGTATTTTCCTTTATGTAAGTGCGGCGTGTTTCATGTTTTCATTTGATTTCATTTCTCTTTTTAATATCCATTCATTGGATTATCTACATACAAAATGGAGCACCATTGTAGAAAAGTTCAATTTGAACACAACCTGATTTACAACCATGGTGGATATAGAGTAAGAAATATTCAATGATGGATGAAGTGTGGGGTGTTTCATATTTTCATTTGATTTCATTTATCTTTCTTTCAATTTATGTTGTGTGGATCACTGGAGAGGTTATATCTTCCACTGAAGGCCATAGTTCATGAGTGAAATTCCTCTTTTGAATTCCTTGAATGCATGACCATTAGAGTAGGTGAAATATTGGGATTGATGCACTTAGAGAAGCCTTTCTACTATTGTCCCAGCATAAAATTCCACCCTAGTGATCACCATATCTTATATATTTCCTTTGTCTCTTGCATTTACATTGCTTTTTTGGTATAAGCGAGATCACTTACTAAAGGGAAGGGATACACATTGTGACTCTTCATGGTTACATGAATGCTTTGTTAAGTTATCGTGAAATATTGTAGCCTATGGTGAAGGAATTCTGTGTTGACACCCCATTTAGCACATATCTCCTAAATTTAAATTTTGAATTCTTTCTAGATAGAATTATAAATTCTTGCTTGCATATCTATGCTTACGGACCCTCAGATTGATAATTTAATTTCCAAAAACTATACATATAATTTGAATAACATTTTTGGTCTGGTTGTTGGGTAGGTGTTGAAAGGATTAGAGAATAGGTAGGTTTTTTCTTATTTAGTCTATAATTTAGCTACAATTGCAACTTGGGGGAGGAGAAGTGGTAAGATGCAAAGGTGCCATTACTTTAGAATTTCTGAAAGGATTCTAGCCAAACACATTCACTTTAGTGAGTTTCTTTGAAGCCTCGTTGTTTCCTTTTTTGAAAATAAGTGTGTTTGCTTTTATGCAAGTGAGTTTAATTATCATTGTATAAATCAAAATAGATAGATTTCTTGATAAATCATTTCAATATTTTCACTCGTAGTGCAATAAGAACCACTCCATCCACTAACATATTGGTAGGAAGATCTATAGGGATAATGGATGTATCTGGAGAAGGATTTAAAGGAAGGATAGAATCTTTCTAGAGAGCAATCAAATGTAATTCATCTAATTTTTTAGAAAACTTCTTGTTCAAATTTTGATAATAGAGTGACAATTTGTTACAAGTTCATCAACATACCATAAGTTTTCTAAAAGCTATGTTTAAGATTCATAATATGGGTATTGGATATTTTTTGGGGGATAAACTCAAACATCATGACAAACACACTCACCAAGAATCCCACATGTCTAGATCACATTTTAGGAGAAAAATGGTTTCTTTTATTTATTTATAGCAAATTGACATTAGAAACCTCTTAAAAACAAAGTTGGGACAGTCAATATTTGAGGGACTAAAATTGAGAATTTTTCAAACTTGTTTATAAGGGAGCTATCACTTGGAGTCTAGCTTCTAAGACAATTTGAACTACTCAATTTTTTTCTCAAACGAAAAATTTATGACCAAAACATTAATTGGATGTAGAGTAGGTAGCTCATGAACATAGTTAGGACAACCGATTTTTGTATGCCTAAATAGATAGATATTTAAAAACTATTTCTATGGTGAATTATCTTACAAATATAGTTTAGAAGGAAATTCAAATCACTCAATTTCAATATCATACGAGAAATGTATGCCCAAAACACTATCTGACTATCATAAATATGCATTCCTAAAACTATGTTTCCTAGGTTGTCCCTTAGCATATTAGACCCATAAATTATTATTGTATTCAAAGAATGTTTCTATTGGAGATACCTTCATGAATATATTTTAATATCCAATTGGAATCGATTGAATCCTACCTTTAATGAAAACGTTATGATCAAAATAGTGATTGGTGGTCTAGGCGGAAATTTGAAATTTTTTGTCATGTAGGTTGTTCCTAAGCAGATTTGGCATATCATTTCATAGAATTTAAAAAACCTGTTTCTACTAGAGACATACCTCTGAATATAATTTCATTGTGATTTGTAATCACTCAAATAGGACATCAAATGAATAAATTTTCACCAAAATACCACTGGGAGGTCTAGGTTGGCCACCACTCTTCAATAGGTAAAAATTGCATTTTGTTTTATTTATCTTCCTTGGATTTGTTTCATAAGCACTACTTGCCAAAAAAAAAAATTGAATATGTTTTGTATGAAGAGAGCCTAGACACCTTTCTTCTTCCATGATCTCATGTTTTATTGTAGGAAAGTTTTATTTTTTTGCACGTCTTGGGAGGATCAAGAAGGTCAATCTATGCATAAGTGATTTTCAAGACCAATTTTTTTTGAGAAGGGAATGTCATTCAGACATCCACATAAAAAGAATACCAAGTATAGACTAGTATCAAAGAGAGGTTAAACTCATACCATGCCCAGTCACATCCACCATGACAATACTACCAAAAGAAGTCTTCCGGAAGCCCATTATGTCATGGCATGCTCATTTATTTTCCTCTTCAAAGCTTAACAATCCACCCAAGTTGAATTTCAAACTTCCATTTTATTATGTAGCCGATTTTAAAATTTTCATCTTACTACTACTACCAGATCATGAATTCAACACATTTTCTCTTCACAATATTGCCATGCTTCCCTGCTTTAGCCAGTCCTAACCCATGAATAAAGTCTCTCAGCTCACTTGCATGTTGAGTTACCTCACTTTACTTTTCCTTTTTCCAAATAAATTCTTGATTGATAGTGAAAATATTTCATCTATGGTTCTTCAAATGATTTTTTTCTATGCTCGTGTTGGATGATGTGGGATTCCTTAAGGCCCTCATTCCAACAAATCTTTTCCCATCGACACCAACACCTTATCTAGGATCAATATTAGATATATCTTATGGTACCTTGGGGCTTGCATCCATCAATGGTAGGCTCCCTCGCTAACGATAGTGGTAATTCATTAATGTCCCTTGATTGTAAAATTATGCAGGTGACTCTACTTCAACACATTCATGCGTACCTATCAGTATGTACTATGGTACCTTGACATTCATTTTCATTAATGGTGAGTTTTCTCACGTTGGTTAATGATATCCACTAATGATCGATAATCCAATGAATTATTCCCATGTTCAACTTTGGCACATTCATTCACATGGTTAGAATTGTACCATGGGTTTGGATACGATTGAAGAATTTATGGTTTCATATCACTAACAATAGTGCGTAGCTTCCACATTTTCAAATAAAAAGTCCAGCTATAGTATATTAGTTCCAACAATAAGAAGGCATAGAGGTTTCAGTTCTATATCTTACCCTTTGCTCCTCTAGCCAAGAGGAATAAAGAAACGTGATTCAGATCAGATTGTTTCACTTCATATCCATGATCTAGCAATAGCATCCATAATGTTCCTCCATTATCACAAGATCTCTCATATGCATAACTCATGGACTTCTCAGGTAGGTGCAAGTATGTTGTTTTCTAATCTTTAATAAGTAATTCCTTGATGCCAGAAGAAGTGTATTTGGGAAATTATTTATGCCCCTTATGCTTTCCTCCCCACTCTCATATGCCCTTTCCTATTTTTCCTATTTCTAAGGATGGAAACAACCTTCAGTTGGGGGGGAGACATTCATACCTTGTGATCCCATACTCTTATACCATATTTTGATCCCATATAACATACTTTGTCACCTCATACAATGGTGATCAACATATTTCTCCCATGTGATTTTTTTTTTCTTATAAATATCCTCATTGATTTCCTGAAACCCCTCATTATACTGCATATGAGCACAACTCCAAATCAAAATTTGGTGGTTGAGGGATGATTGATCTAGATTATTTTCAGCACGAAATAATAGAGGATATATAATAAAGGAATGTACAGAGATATATCAGATATCCAATAATATAACATAGATATATCAGAGATATAACCATAAACACAGAGATACAGTAATACACAATTTCTATTAATGAGTGGAATGTACAAAATTGTAGAAATATAGAGTGAAAGACTCGCTAGAATGGTGGAAGCTTATCTTTGAGAAGAGATGTGGCAGATACACTCATTGACAAGAAGATGGTTGTTATAATGAGGCTCCAAAGGAATTTTTAACATAAATAAAATCTAAAACCCTAACCCAGGAAGATGAAAAGCCAACAGGTTTGTGGACCTCGTTTTGGGTAGTTTGGTGTATCAACTTCCCGATGGCATAACTTTGGCATACGATCTTCTCTTTGGGCGCACGGTAGCTCATTGGAAGGGTATTGACGAGGAGATTCATTTAATAGGATAAATCATGCCTTTGGATCTCATTGAGGTTCCCAATCATGAAAAATCATCGTTTGGGCCCTTGAAATGGCCCTGTAAGTTTAGGACCCGAAAAAAATGCTAAAAATAGTAAATTTCCACAAAACTATTTTGAGCCAGCTGGAATAGGTGGGTGGCCACCGATATCCACATGGATAAATTATCCCTCCTTAGGAATTAATGGCATCCATTGCATTGATTTCCTGGGGGGGTGGGGGAAGCGTTTGCTGAATATGAACCTTGGTGAGTTGCTTGCCTAGCTGGAGACGTTGCACTACTTGGCTTTTGGAAGGTTGTCGACAACCTGATGTTGGAAGGGTTGGACCTTTTTAACTAGTCTGGATACATGATATGACTGTGTATAAAAGGAATCTTTGTGCTTTTCTTCAATCTTGTCGACCTTCTTTTGTTGGATTAAAGGTGCTTGGACTGGCGCTGCAGTGGTTGCAGTGTCCTTTTGTTCACCTTTTGAATAGATTGTGAAGAGGTTGAGTGTTGTAGTATGATATATTACCTTGCGACACTGTTTAGGTGGTACAGTAGTTGAAAATACCTTTGGTATCCCATAGAGATGACCCCTAGAGTAACAATGACACTATAAGGTTGAGACTCATATATAACATGGTGCTTCCACATATATGGCTGGCCCAAAAGAACATCACATAAATCCAGTGGGGAAATGTCACATAATACCTCATCCTTGAAGGGCTTGATTCCATATGACAAGTGACACTGCTGGGTGAAACAAATATCTCCTCCCTGGTGAAGCCACCCGATGTTGTATGGCTGCAGGTGTGGTGTTGTCGACAATTCCAACTGTTTGATGACCTATGTTGAGATGAGGTTCTTCTCGCTTCTGCTATCAACAATAAAATGCAGCGGTGTCCCCTTCATCCACATCTGTGAATGGAAAAGGTGCTCCTCCTCTTTGGGATCTGTTGATTCTTTTGGTTAAATTGTTGTGGTTGTGACAGTAGCAGTGGGGTCTGCGTCGATGATCTGTCTTCTCCCATTATTTTCTGAATCAAATTCTTAATCAGGGTTCGACTCCTTTTTTTTTTATCTCGGCCACCAATGATTTTTTGAGCGAAATTCATCAGTGTTGTGCCAGGGGATTTTTTGAAAATTTCACCACTTTCTAGTGTCCTCCTTCTTCTTTTTGTTACCCTTATTTTCCCGTGGCTTGCACTATTTTTCTGGAGGCTAGTTATTAGGTTTGTATTTACCATACTTTGGTTGTTTCATATTTTCATACCCGAACTCCCATTTGTTTTGGTTCCTAAATTTCTGCTCGATTTTGAAAGCATATCGATAGGAAGCTCCCAGTGATGAGATGTCTAGAAAATCCATTTCAGTTTGGATGTACCTATGCAGAGCCTCACAATATTTAATAACCATATGTATCTCAGAGTCTTTGATACCCAGCTTGGTGTGCAAGGTATGAAAAGTATTTGTGAAATCCGACACTATTTGGCCCCTCTCTTGCCACAGTGTGGTCCATCTCATGTACTGGTCGTTATAGTTACCAATAGGGTAATATTATTCCTTGACAGCATCCACAAAAAAATCCCAAGTGGGCTCGACCCCATATATTCCAAACTCCTATGTGGAACTTTTCTCCCAGTAATTTTCCCACCAATGTTTGACATGGTGGAGAGCCTTAAGGAGTGAGAAGATGATCTTTCCCTTGTCAGAAAAAATTATGAAGAGAGAAATAACCTTCTAGCAGATTTAACCATTTTTCTAGGGCATCCGCATCTATCTGACCTTCAAATATAGTAATATCAAAATTAAATTGTACCTTGAAAGGAGAAGTTCCTCCAAATTGGTCTCTTGATGAATACACGCTTTCTATTATAGAAAAGAGTTGAAGGATGTGGGAAAAATTCTTTATCATTTCGTCCCTCTGTCGCATGAGAGCTTGCTTAAGAAACATATTAATAGAATCTTCTGCTATGACGTTTTTATTTTCTTCCACCATGGAGGGTTTCTTTGGCATGCGAGAATGATTTTTCTTAATAGAACAATCTCAAGACCCAACTTTCTATACTTGGACCTTGTCGAGGACATGCACTCAAAAATAATCAAGAGAAACCTGCTCTGGCACCATTGATCCAGATTATTTTTGGCACAGAATGAGAGATGAGATACAATAAAGGAATGTATAGAGATATATCAGATATCCTATAATATAATAGAGATATAACCATAAACACAGAGATACAATGATACACAATTTCTATTAATGAGCAAAATGTACAAAACTGTAGAAATACAGAGTGAAAGACTCGCTAGAATGGTGGAAGCTTATATTTGAGAAGAGATGTGATGACTACGTCATTCACAAGAATATGGTCGTTACAATGAGGATCCAAATTCCTTTTTAACATAAATACAATCCAAAACCGTAACCCCAAAAGATGAAAATCCAAAAAGTTTATGGACCTCGTTTTGGGTAGTTTGGAGTATCAACATCCCAAGGGCATAGCTTTGGCATACAATCTTCATTTGGGGCGCACGATAGCTCGTTGGAACGTTATTGAAGAGGAGCTTCATTTCACAGGCTCAATCATGCCTTTGGAAATCATTGAGGTTCCAAATCGTGAAAAAATGACATTTAGGCCCTTGAAATGGCCCTCCTACTTCTTGGTGCACAAACTATTGTGTCGTCGTTTTGAATGCATGATTGAATTTTCAAGTTTATGGTATTTTTTCTAAAAGGTGGAGATTATTTGTTGCAGTGGAAAACAATTTAAGTATAAGAAGTAGGTGTTGACACACAAGAACCAACACTCACGGAATTGTGCTTGCCACACAAGAACCAACTACAATAAGATCATTTGAAACTCAAGCTCAAAGGTAAGTATTTCCACACAAGAACCAACACTTGCAAAACTTGTGGTTTTCACACAAGAACCAACCACAAGTAGATCAACTGCCACTCATATAATTCTCAAAGAAAGAAGACCTCATCACACAGTTCAGGATAATTAGATGCAAGGTTACATGAGGACATGCAACATGTTCAGTTGGGGGGAGATGTTGAATCACCAAATTGTCATCCTTTTTACCATCATAACACATCATTTTCATTTACTTTTAATCATTTTATGTTTTCCCATAACCTTGCATTAAGACCAATTTAATGTTTATCTCAGGGATTAGACATATTATTTTCCAATGCATTTATTTTAGTATTTTGGGTGAATTTATGATTAAATATTAGAAAAATAACATGTTCTCACTTAACCTTGAAATTTGGGTGAGTTTGGTGATGTTTACATGTATATTTGGAGTTTCCAATGATGCTTATTTTTACCACCTAGCTCCAAATTCTAATTTCGTCTTCAACCATTGAATATTTGACGAGGATTTGGAATCTTCAATCAAGTATCTTGGATAGAGAAGAATCATGAAGTTTTGGATGAGATTAGTTATCAGTTATCAAAAATATTTTGGAGATATTGTTGGCTTTCTAAATACTTACAAATGGTTGTAACCACATGAGAGAATTGTGAATCTGAATTAATTAGTGCCTATCTTATTCTCAAAGAAAATTATGTATACATAAGAGTGGAATTTCTCTTTTCAATCCCTTGAATGCCTGGAAATCAGAGTAGGTGAAATATTGGGATTGGTGCCCTTGGGGAAGCCTTGCTACTATTGGCCCAGTGCATAAAGACACTCGAGTGATCACCATATCTCATAGATTTCATTTCTCTCTTGATTTTACAGTGCTTGTTTGGTAGAAGAGAGATTGCTTACTGAAGGGTAGGGATAACATTGTAACTCTTCGTGGTTACATGAATGGTTTGTTAAGTCATCATGAAATATTGTAACCTATACTCAAGGGGCTCTATGTTGACACCCCAATTAGTATATATCTCCTAGATTAATTTCTGAATGTTTTTTAGATAGGATAGGATAAGCTCTGATCCTGCAAATATTTTTCTTGCATATCTAAGTTTACGGATTCCCGGATTGATAATTTAATGTTCATAAATTATACATATAATTTGTCTGAGACTCTATGCCTTCTTTTTTAGAAAAAACTATTTTCCATAAGTTTTTCTTTATACTCAACCTCACCAATTTCTTTATACTTGATTTGGTAAAACCATTTGCAAATGATGGGTTTAAAATCTATTGGACAATCCACAAGTTTCCATGTTCCATTTTAAATTATTGAATCATACTCATCGACCATGGCTTGCTACCATTCTTTATGCTTCATTGCTTCCTCAAAAGTGGTGGGTTCAATGGAAGTATGAGTGATTAAGGAAAAAATTGGTTTAGATGTAGTAGAAATTCTATTTCCTTATTTGTTTTGTTCATGTAGGTGAACATATTTGAGCGGTTGTGTGAAACATTTTGGTCTATTGTGTTGAGCCTGTGGTGAAGTTTCTACAGTTGATGTGATATATGTTGAAGAAGAATAATCATTTATAGAAGATTTATATAACTCTTAAGAATTCATTTTGGGGTATAATTCTTTCTCAATCCAATTTGGTTTTCTTTGATGAATTTTTTTATCCTAAGTCATCTTTTTCTCCAAATGACTAAGGATATTATCAATTTATTTATCTATTTGAATTTCTATTTCATCAAATAAACCATCCCTATTGTTAATGAATTCCACACTAGATAGAAACATATAACCTTTCTTTTCATCTAAATATTTAATAAGTATGCATTTTATATTGTAATTTTCTAACTCAATCATTTTTCCTTAGGAACTAAGGCATAACAAGTTGAGTCAGAAATTTGAAGATGATTAACTGAAGGCTTAGTACCATACCAAGGTTCATATGGAGTGATTCCATAAAAGGAATATGTGGGTGATTGATTCTTTAGTTACATTGTTGTATGAACTACTTCAACCCAATATTTAATGCTCAACCCTTTGAAGTGTAACATAGATCTTTCCATTCCCATTAGAGTTCTATTCATTATTTCTATGACTCCATGCTACTATGGAGTATAAGAATTTGTCAACTACCTTTGTATTCCATTTTTCCTGCAACAATCATTGAATTCATTTGAAGTAAATTCTCCCCCATTATATGTTTTCAATGTGGAAATCTTTTCTTTGGTGGAATTTTCAACTAAGAGTTGAAAATGTATGATTTTTTCAAAGGATTCTGATTTATCCTTCAAACAATATACCCAAGTCATCCTTGTAAAATCATCAAAGAAAATAATGAAGTATTTTATCCAACCAAGAGAAGATTTCATAGGACCACAAATGTCACTATGGATAATTTTCAAGCACTTGTTTTCTCCCAATGTACTTGTGATGAAAGGATCCACCCTTCTCTTACTAACAATACAAGCTTCACACTTAGAAATTTCCTTTTTGAAACTAGGAAATCCTTTAACCATCTATTATGTTTCAATTTTTCTTAAGCTTTCAAATTTCAAATGGCCAAGTTTGTAATCCATCATCTTAAGAAGCTAGAGGATAAATACATCGATTTTACAAAATCTTATTTGTGAGGAATGACCATGCCTTTTATTCTCAAGATTTTCACATGTTCATGTTGGCACAGGGGTAGAACCAGGGTTCAATGCTTCGACAACACACCAACAAAACCCTAACTATCGGACTTTTTGGCAACACCTGCGAAGCAGACAAAGTCTCACCCAAGGTAGAAGCAGGGGGGTTATAGGACATAGGTGTCTGTAACCAATCTAGGACACAGATCTATGATAAGAACACTTCGCAGAGTATTCTAGCAACACTTAAAAGGTGATATGCATTAATTCATTAGTTTCATTCACATCACAGAATACAACCTAAGATCGATCGAACCAGTAACAATAAATATTAAGTACTTCGATCATTTATCACATAGCACCGAGTTAGATCTAACATTCATTCATTATTAACATAAGTAAAGCACTAAGCATCAATAGTACTATATATCATACATAAAAGAACTGAGCAGAAATACAAACAAAACAACACAAAGTGAGCCAAAGACACAAGATATACGTGGTTCACCCCAATGTGGGGCTATGTCCACCAATTGCTTCGTCTTCTTTATTATTCTTCAATCTCTTACATTCATCCTCTTCTATGCACTAAGTCACAGATACAAACTTCGCAGAGGACAAGAGATCTGAGCACTAGATCTTTCTTCCCAAAATTAGGTCAAGGCCACAGAGCCAACTTCTCTATCTAGCACAGAGCCTTACATACACATTATGTTCCACAAAGCAACTTAGAACTACTTGCACCTATCCACTTAGACTTCGCTCTAGGTCTCTCTTCCTATCATACATTCTTGCTTATTTATATTTTTACAATCCCTTACAAAAAGGCCTAATCATGGGTAAACCCATGGGTCGACATCCCATAACCCATTACAAAAACCCTAAGGAACCCCTTTCTGGGTCCACATAGCCTGCAAAATAAATGAGATCCACGATCTCAGCTCCGCCTGGGTGCTCCATCCTCGACCAGCCTATCAAAGTCCAAAAGTGGTCCAAACCTGACCAAGGTTTCCTCAAAACTTGGTCGAGGGCCAACAGGCCCCCAACACTCACCTGTGACTCATCCTGAGTCACTCAGGTCTGGTCAATGCCGCTTTGAAGGCCTCTATATTCAATCAATATGCCTTGACTTGCTTCTTCGCCTAAGCTTCCTGCTCAGTGATCTCTTGAATAATTTTATCTGTAATAGGCCCTTCCAGGAATTGTTTTGCTATCACAACCACTTGGTCCAATTGCGAGCCTTGTCCTTGAATTTCTTCAAACAACTTGTAGGATTCATCCTGCACAGGTTGTATTTTCTACGTGACTTCCATTACTCTGCCCTGGATGGCAGTAATCTGTTGTTGTACCGCGCGTCGTTCCTGGGACCTATTAATTTTTTGAACTGCAGTGAGCAACTTCATCTGCGCCTATACTAACAGTGACTGCTACTGCACCTCTTGTAATTGCACTTCCAATTTCCTTAGTCATGGATATTTTGCAAGGCGTTCATATGTCTGTGCACTTCTATCGCTCAACTGTTTGAATTCTGAGGTGAGGGCTCTGATCCTTATTACTGTGTTCTTGGTGGTTTCCTCCCTATGATCGCACACTTCCTGAGGGGTGTTTGGTACTGCTTGGATCTCCAACTTCGTTATCCTTGCTTCAAGATGTTGGAAGGTCTCAGCGAGCTTCTCCACTTGAACCTCGACCAACTCGTGTTCCTCCTATGTCAAGCCTGGCACAGAGAGACATGCTTTATTCACCGCTTCTTTGACCGCAGTCTGCTATTCCGATGAGGTTCAAATCCTGTGAACCTACCTCCCACGAGGTTCCAGTCTGTGAAGTCTTCTCTCTATTCTTTGTAGCTTCCTGTAGATTTTCTAACTTGGCTTTATTTTTATTGATCTTCCTTTCCTTCTTTCCTGTGATCTGAGTTTCTCTAATTGTTTCAGGATTCATCTTTCCATTCTTATTATTATCTTCTCCTAGCATAGTGACTTCACACTATTGATGTCCTCTCGAAGGGTTCAAAGTTAATATCCCTTCTCTTATTAATTCCAGGGTGGGTATTCTTCTTTATTGCATCGATAGGTCCATCAAACCTTCTTGCGTTCTTTAAACCTCGACAACTAATTCTCTTGACTTTTGTTGCTTCGACTTATCTTCTCGTTCTTCTATTAGTCGATCTATTTTTCTAGCTATTAAATCCCTTAGTTCTTTCTTTTTATTTTATGTAGCTTCTTCCTTTGCTTTTCTTCTAATCTGATCCTTCTCAATCCAAATATTTCCTGACAAAAGTGGGAAAGGGGCATTGTTCTCAACAAACTTAATGACTTCAAATTCCTCTCTAGTCGATGTTCCATGAATAATATTATGTACATTAGTAACTCTTCCAAATAGGGTTATCATCTTTCCCTTGAACAAGACTATACTTACCAATGAAGGTACCATAGTAGGATTTCCCAAGTGTCTTATGTCATAATACTTACTTGTGTTTCTTCATCCAAGACACATTCTATGTCAAAGTCTCATATTCTTGTACTTATGCATCGTTTTACTTCTAGGACCTCTGGTAAGATGACATCTTTGTGATTATTCATTGTTTCTTTCAATTGTGATAACATAGTCTGAGCTTTCTTTGATTCTTTATCTTTATGATTCTCTAACATGATCTTATTCTCTTGACTTTCTCCATATTTTTCTTGTCTCATGTTCATTTGTTCAACTTTAGCAATCATCCTTGGACAATCCTCAACCTCATGATCAACAATTTTACAACAAAGACAAATAGGACCTGTATCAGCGAATTCCTTAGCAAGATGTCCCAGTTTTCTGCAATTATAACACAGTGCAATCCTCTTTTTCTTTTATATGTTCCCCAACCTCTCCTATACTGCGCACTAGGATCACAGTGCTGGACCTGCAATCTGCAAGATTCTTTCTAGTTTCCTGCATTCACTTATTAGTCCAAAAATTATTTCTATGCATAAGAATAACATATATTTCTTCATTTCTACTAGCTTTGCTTAGATCAATTCTTTCTTCCAACTGTGCCCTAGCTTTCAGAATAGGACATAATATATTAAACATACCTAGACTCATGCTTTCAAATTTTTTTTTTTCACTTATCTTACTCTTATCAAAACACAAATCTTTACCTCTTTTCTTTAGATCGGATTTCTCTCTTAGCACAGTGCTTAGCAAGTCAAGTAGAGTACTGCACTCTTCAATAGCAGATATACACATAGAGCTTCTTTTTTCTTTGCTTAAGTTCCCAACAATCACATTTTCAAGTCCGAGCAACAGAACCATTTGTTGGCACAAGGGAAGACCCAGGGTTCAATGCTTCGACAATGCACCAACAAAACCCTAACTACCAACCCTTTCAACAACACCTATGAAGCAGGTGAAGTCTCACTTGAGGTAGAAGTAGGGGGGGTTACAGGACTCATGTGTCTGTAACCAAGATGGGACATAGATATGTGATAAAAACACTTCGTGGAGTATTGTAGCAACACTTAAAAGGTGATATGCATTAGTTCATTAGCTTCATTCACATCGCAGAATAAACCCTAAGATAGATCGGCGCAGTAACAATAAATATTAAGTACTTCGATCGTTTAGCATGTAGCACTGAGTTAGATCTAACATTCATTCATTCTTAACATAAGTAAAGCACTAAGCATCAAGAGACCTATCTATCATACATAAAAGCATTGAGTAGAAACACAAACAACACAACACAAAGTGAGCCAAAGACACAAGATATACGTGGTTCACCCTAGTGTGGGGCTACGTCCACCAAATGCTTCATATTCTTTATTATTATTCAATCTCTTACATTCATCCGCTCCTGTACACTAAGCCATAGAGCCAAACTTTGCAGAGGACAAGAGATCTGCGCATTGAGCACCAGATCCTCCTTCCCAAAATTAGGTTAAGGCACATAGCCAACTTCTCTATCGAGCACAAAGCCTTACATATGCATTATGTTGCATAAAGAAACTCATAACTACTTTCACTTCACCACTTAGAATTCGCTCTAAGTCTCTCTTCCTATCATACATTCTTGCTTATTTATATTTTTACAATCCCTTACAAAAATGCCTAATCATGGGTAAACCCATAGGCCGACATCCCATAACCCATTAAAAAAACCCTAAGGAACCCCTTGATGGGTACACATAGCCCGCAAAATAAGTAAGATCCACGATCTCAGCTCCGCCTGGGTGCTCCATCCTCGAACAACCTGTCGAAGTCCAAAAGTGGTCCAAACCTGACCAAGGTTTCCTCAAAACTTGGTTGAGGGCCAACAGTTCATAACCCTTCATTATTGTTTTGAATTTTTTTTGACTTAATTGATTTTGGTATAGCAATCTTTCATGATAATATGTTCACCTCCTTATATACTTAAGACCAAGGACTAAAGATTATTTTTAAATGTTGGAACATAACAAACATTGGAAAGTAATAGTTTACCAATTCTTGGAAGAGAAAAGTGGATTGATCCTTTTCCTTGAGGAGTATGGGTTGTGTCATATACTAAATAAATTGGATTAAGTTCCACATCCTGATAGTTATGAAAGTAATATTTTTTGTATAACATATGTTGAGTAGCCACTGTATCTAGTATCCAATCATAGTTATAATCCTTTCTCATCTGTTTGTTGGTGGAAAATAAATTTGCAAATTCTATCTCTTGATTAGTTCTCATCACATATTCAAAAACATCTTCTTCATTATCTTCATACTAATATGGAGTTGAATCATTATAATTAGAATGTTGTTTGAAAGTTTTCTTATTCTTGGGAAAATTTTCATTTTGTGTTCTACACTCTTCCACCACACACTCAATGCAAAGACATATTTTTCTCTTTATTTGAGTCACATCTTCACCTTTTCTTGATTGATTATTGTTGTTAGCGGAATATTGAGATCTCCTAATATATTGTTTATTTTGATTATTTCTTCCCCTTCCTTGTCTTCTACCATGACTACAAATAGAATCTTGATTTCTTGTATAATTGAATCTTCCTCTTCCTTTATAATTTCATTGTATGAGCCTCTTCATTTTGTACTTTCATTGTAAGTACATATTCCTCTTGTATTGTCATTGTAAGTGCCTCTTCATCTTGATATTTCTCCTTTTCTTGAGTTGGTAAAGAGAACATCTTCCCCTAAGTTCTTATTTTTACCAAAAGTCTTTCCATGTTGGACCAACAAGTCACTAAGGTAATAAAAAAAATTATTCTCCAATTTATTAGTGATTTGTAATGTTTCCAGAAAATATTTATAAGAGGGTGACAAACCATTGATTAAGATTGAAGTCATAAAACTTTCTTCCACATCCTTAAATCCACATTTAAGTATTTCTAATATGATATTTTTTAAATGAGAGATGTACCCTAAAATGTCCCCCCCTTCTGCCAATCTTTGTTTAAGGAGATTTATATGAAGATCAACCCATTTTGATTCAGGTTGAGTATCAAACGTTTTTTTAAATATTTTCCTTGCATTCTAGGAATTAGTTACATTTTCAATGTGTACACATATTTCCTTAGTGATATAAGATCTCAAAAGTACGAATTCCTTTTCATTTGTTAATTCCCATTTTTCCAATTCTCTAGCCTTGGTAGGCTTGATTGGAGCTTTATCGGCACTACATACATCTTCCACAACTCATTATAAATTAATGTGTTTTTCATGTGATGAATCCAAGACTTATAGTTCTTGGGTCCATCTAACTTGTCTAAATCAATGAATAAGTTTACCAATTTAGACATGAAGAGTTGCTTATCAAGTCCTCACAATCAAGAAAATGAAGAATATTAAGCATAAGAGACAATGTACAGACTGCAAAACAGAGCTATAGGACTTGATATTTAATCCTATTACAGCCTCAATGGAAAAATGTGTTAATAGAGTATTTTACTCGACTCTTATCAATGCTTTAATTACAAGGTATAAATATTCCTTAAATTTATCAAACTTTCAAAATTTAACTTAATAAATTTCAATGAAAATTCCCCCTTAATTGAAAAATCTTGTTCAATGATTCAATTACAAAAGTGAATAAACCCCCTGAACTAGTGAAGGATGCAAATTTAGAATTTTCACTTGTTCAATGATTCAATTACAAAAGTGAATAAACCCCTTGAACTAGTGAAGGATGGAAATTTAGAATTTCATAAAAATATATATACATACCCTTATAACTCCATTTTTCTCAATGATGGCACAAAGTTTTTATATATTTATATTTGAAAACTTGTAGAAGTACTTTTACAAGTGTCTTTGTTTTTATTACCTCCTTCTCCACTTAACCATTTTTTCACCTGAAAGTAATGATTCTTTTTGGAAAATCATTACCATCCTCTTGATGGCCAAGACAAAAACTTTATAAATTAATGATTACGCTTATTTGGAATTTAATTGAATTTCAAGTAAAAAAAATCAACTCGGCACTTATACCATACTTTTTTTCTGGCATTTTTCTTTAAATTCACATGTTGATCCATGTTTGAGGCCAACAACTAAGGAAAAATTCATTTAGCGTTGTTCATTTGGTAGATCTATTGGTTGATTGTTGTGGGTAGATCTCTATGGGTGGATTGTTGTGAGATTAAATTTATCACCCTTCTATGTAGATGCTATTATGGGATTCCTAAAACAATACTCAATTCACCAGGTTTGATATTTTGGATCATATTACCATATTGAAATTATTAAAAAAATGATTTGAGTCATTTAAATATAAATATGAGGTAGAGAAGTTTGGAAAACCAATTAACCCCTACAATGGTTTATGAATGAAACCAATTATGCACTCTATAAATTATGCAGAGATATTAACCCCTACAATGGTTTATGAAACCAATTATGCACTCTATAAATTAATTGTGGAATAGGATATCCATTGTGGTCTCATTAAATATCTCAAAGGTATCCCAATTAAAAAGCATTCATGAATATAAACACAAAAAGACCGTTGGAACAAGATTTCATGACAAATGAATATGGAATAGCAATGGTGATCCCTCGATATCTACTTTGTTAGAAGATAAGTTTCCAACCACAGATCTATACAATATTGCTAGACAAATCCATGAGGGGAATAGTAAATTGGGATAATTTTTATTTTTTTATATGAAAAACAAGCCAACTAAATATAGTTTTCAAAAGATATTTACAAACAATTTTTATATTTACAATAAACACAAATCTATATTTTGACTACAATAGATCTTGTATATGTATAAAAATACTTATTTAATGGAATTAAGATCTTGTATATGTATAAAAATACTTATTTAATGGAATTAATAAATAGATCTAAAAATAATGATATTTTAAATCAATATTTCAAAATTAAAAATCCATTTTTCTAATTTTAAATAACAAAAATAAATACCTCCTTGAAGATCATTTGTTTGAGGAAGAAATTTAGGTTGAGACTTTGAGTCTTCTTTTTCAGTGATTAAATACCATGGCCTTCTCATCACCATGGTTTTTATACCATGTTAAAATTCAACAAGTGTCCTTAGATACACAATTTTACTAATTAGGAAAATATTATTACATAATAGGTGAAAAGCATAGTGTATATATAATCTTTGTAGCATTATCTCAACATGTCATGTGTCCTTGACAAAAATTTAAAGGATAATCACTATGACAAGGATGTGACAAGGACAATCTATCTTCTAGGAAATAAATAAATTCTAGAATATATTTTATTATTATTATTCTAGTAAAATACATATCTAAATAAACTTTAAGATTATTAAGCTAACAAAACTAACGAACTAGACATCTTCGATGTTATTTGATTGACCAGGTAAAGATCTAGTGGGATAATTATAGTCCCAATTCATCTACTTTGGAGGATGCAAGTGAGATGTGTCATCAGTTTCCTTAATTATTTTAGAACTTTGGGTTGAAGTTTCTTGGGAGGGAGTGTATGTAGTACCCTCTTTTTCTTTGAATTTATTTGATCGATATGATATTATTTGAGGGCATTTTGGTTACAAGGGTGTAATGATCCCAAGCCAAATTTTTTGCTTGGATCACTAACTACCACTGATTTGTTGTTGTGCAAATGTTTATTGAGTTATCCAGTTATTCAGTGCATTCATACAAGATTCATTCAACACATGAGGATCACATTACATTCAAGATATAAAAGCACAAGCAAGATCTGACCTTTTATTATGAGCAATATGGAACCAATACAATAAATAGCCGATCTAGAATAATCATTAGATGGCTTGGAAGACAATAGATATGAGCTGCTACAAAATGCTCTGCTGATACAAAATAAGCCTCCGAAGGTTGGATAAGAAATGAAGACCAATGCCAAGTGCCAAACGCTCTGTTGGATAACTGAAGCTCCTCAACAATTTGGCCCTGGTGCCAAAGTTGTCCAATCACCTCCAGAAAGATGCCAAACAGTAGATTGGGTGATTGTAAGAACAACCCAGGTGCCTGAATCTCCAATATCCCTCTCTACCTCTATAGATCTGACTCCTCCACTGAATGGTGCGCCCCACTGGGTGACTGAAACCCTAGGTGATTCGGCCCTGACAAGGGAAGCCTCCAAATGCCTTGAAACTCCCCAGGAATGTAGATCGGGCTATGTGAACCCCATAGGAGAAGTTCCAGACTCCGATTCTAAGTGTAGCCTTCTAGATCTGAGTTTTACTGAATCACGGGATGCCCCCTTAGCCTCCAAGATGTCCCAATCTGCAGACAAATATATGATGATGATAACCCTTTAGAAAAGCCCTCAAACTGATGGTCTTGCCCCTGCAAACAAAACCCAAGTGTCGGAATGGCCCTAGGCCCTCTGGATAAGCTAGATCGAACCTCCCTCTAGATGATGGTGTGCCCTTGCTGGAATCACAAGAACAGTACGGCCTGCTAACTTCTGAAGCACTAGATGGAGATGGGATGAGAATAAAATGGTGTGGAGGAGTATTTCATCCCCGAGACCAAGCTGTGGAACAAGGTGAGTGGATATTTCACCACTGAGTTACTCACAAGGGTTTGTACAACAAAACCCCCAAACTGAATGCTCAAGAGGAATAGCAAACACTAAACCAAAACCAGAATGAATAATAGGTGCGCCCCAACCTCTTACTTATAATTTTCCTTCTAATTCTCTATTGAGTTAGGTTAACTCCCAGGGTTAACTTCTATTCTTCTGTTGAGTTACCTTTTTCTTCTTTTAACCTATTTCTTTCTCAAGTCAACTTAAAAATGTAACTTTTAGTCTAGTTGACCTTTCCCCTCAGTGTAAGACTATGGCCTAGTGGGGACACCTAGACCACCACATATTCCAGACCTCTTCTTCAAGAGGTGGGGGACATTACAGTCTCCCTTGCTTGAAATTGCTTGTCCTCAAGCAATTCCAAACCTGCTTCTCGCACCATTTGTTCATTCTCCCATGTGGCATCCTCAATGGGCAAGTCTTTCCACCGGATCAGATACTCCTTAATGCTTCTCTTCCAGAGCTTCTTTTCTCGAACCTCCAATATCTCTTCCAGAATCAACACCAGCTACCCTTCTTCGTCCATGGTAGGTAGTATCTCAATGGGGTGGATGTGTTGGTCGATAGCCTTCTTGAGGCAGGATACATGGAAGACATTGTGTATTTGGATGCCTAGTGGAAGCTCTAATCCATAGGCCACGACCGCTACCTTTCTGTTGATTCTGTAAGGTCCAAAGAAATGTGGTTGTATTTTTTCTACTCCGCTTCTTTTAATGGAAGCCTACCGGTAGGGTTGGAGCCTTAAATAAACCAAGTCACCAACCTCAAAAGAGCGCTCCACCTGGTGTTTTTCCACCTAGACCTTCTATTGGTTCTGTGCCCTCTATAAATGATCCTTCAACTCTCGGAGAATGTCTTGGCTCTGTTGTACCCAATCCTGCACCATCGGTGCCCTGCTGTCCCCAAAGGAAATCTCCACAAAGGAAAGGGGATCATAGCTATATAAAGCTCTGAATGGTGTCATACCTATGGATACATGATGGGTGGTGTTGTAGCAATATTCTCCCAAGTGCAACCATCTGACCCATGCTTTCTGTTGTCTAGCTACGTAATTTTTGAGGTAGCCTTCCACCCACTTGTTGACTATTTCGGTCTGACCATCTGTCTGAGGGTGATAGCTGGTATTGGGGGTCAATGTTGTACCCACTAGTCTAAACAACTCCTGCCAAAACATACTCATGAATCTGTTGTCCTTGTCACTGATAATGGTCTTGGGTAGGCCATGTAATCTAAACACCTCTCTGAAAAATAATTCGGCCACCTATGCTACGCTGAGGTATGTGGCTATGGAAAAGAAGTGTGCAAACTTCGTCAATCTGTCTACTACTACGACAATGCAATATTTCCCCTATGATTTGGGCAACCTGGTGATGAAATCCATGGATATACTTTCCCACTTGTGCTCTGGGATGGGCAGGGGCTGCAACAGTCCTGCAGGGTGCGTGTGCTCATCCTTGTTTTCTTGGCATGTAGTGCACTCTTTGACATGCTTAATCACATCTTCCTTGATGCCCTTCCATGCAAACCTCTCTCTCACCTGTCTGTACGTCTTACCGATGCCCTGATGTCCTGCTACTGGTGAGTTGTGACATGAATGCAGTATCTTGGCTTTGAGATTTGATCCAGGAACTAAGAAAATTTGGCCTTTGTAATAGATGAGGTCCTTCATGACTCTGAAGTTGCCATCCTGTATTTGTCCATCCAATAGTTGAAAAGCAAACTGATCCTTATCATATTCCACCATCAAGTGATCCTTCCAGTCAACTGACATACTGGACATGGCAAAAATGGATGGCCTCCTGGATAATGCATCGACTATTGCGTTGTTCTTCCCTTTGATGAATTCAATGTCAAAGTCATAGGCCTGTATTTTGCTTACCCATTTTTGTTGTCTTTCATTCAAATCCTTTTGATCTAATAGATATTTAAGACTGTTATGGTCTGATTTGACCACAAACCTTGCACCTACCAATTATTGCCAGAATTTGGCTAGTGCATGCATAATAGCCAACATTTTTTGTCGTAAATGTTGTACAGTAGTTCAGGACCCCTGAGTTTTCGACTTTCATAGGCAAGGGGGTGCCTATTCTACATCAACACATCCCCTATACCTTCCCCCAAGGCATCACACTCCAAGGTGAAGGGTATGCCGAAATCTGGAAGAGATAGAACTAGGCAGGTGCTCATGACCTCTTTCATTCTCTCCATCATGGCTTGGGCCTCTTCATTCCATTTGAAGGACCCCTTTTTGGTCAGGTCAGTCAAGGGTGTGCACAGTTGAGAAAACCCTTTGAAAAATTTCCTGTAGTATGTGCATAGGCCCAGGAATCCCCTTAGTTATGTGAGTGTCTTTGGAGTAGGCCATTCCCTAATGGCTGTTATTTTCTCCTGGTGTACCTGTACCCCTTTTCCCCCTATGATGTGTCCCAAGTAGAGTACTTCTGTCATCCCAAACTCACACTTGGATTCCTTGGCGTATAGTGACTGTTCTTCCATGATTGACAACATGGATGATTTTAAGGATGGAAATTTATTTTAAAATGTAGAAACCTTGGCGAATCTTACTAATCCTTCATATGCCAACTATAAATAATTGGTGACATTTTTGTAAAAATATTCAAATTTCTAAGGATTTTATATAGTTTTTATAAATTTTTAGCGATTTTTAAGGTAAAATAATTTTATCCTATAAAATTTGGGCGAATCATTTTTAAAATAGCGAATCTCGTTTTTGGAAAAACCATGGAAAATTAGCCCATGAGCGAAATTTAGCCCCTAAAATCATCCCTGATTGACAGGATTTGGTCCACATGTCGGAGGTGTTCCTCCCACATCTTGTTGTAAATGAGCAAGTCATCAAAGAATACTAGCAAGTGTTTCCTTAGTTGTTTGTTGAACACAGGGTTCATGCAAGACTGAAATATGGCAGGGGCATTAGTTAGCCCAAAGGGCATTACCAAAAACTCATAATGGCTGTAGTGACACCTGAAAGTTGTTTTTGAGATGTTCTCCTCCCTCATTTTGATTTGATGGTAACCCGAACGAAGGTCAATTTTTGTGAAGTAGATAGCTCCATGCAACTCATCTAGAAACTCATCAATCCTGGGTATAGGGTACCTATTTTTGATTGTCTTTTTATTCAAAGCCCAGAAGTCAATGCACATTCTCATTGTCCCATCCTTCTTTTTGACCAAGACTACTAAAGAAGCAAACATGCTTGAACTCGGCCTGATGTGTCCCATGTCTAGAAGCTCTTTGATGGCCTTCTCTATCTCGTCTTTATACTTCTTGGGATGTCTATAGGGTGTGGTGATAACTGGTTTAGCCCCTGCTTCTAGCTCAATGGTGTGCTCAAACCCCCTGTCTGGTGGCACACCTGGAGGAATTGGTCCAAACACCTTATGGTGCATGTCAAGAATCTTTTTGTTCTCTGAGGTGTAGTGCACCTTTCCCTTCTCATCTACACGTGTTGAGACCTTACATTCTGTTGCATACACAATTTCTTCCCTCCTGAAGATGGCTTCCATTCTCTTGGCTGTGACCACTCTGGTAGAGTTAATTGTCATGCCTCTGAGCACAACCTTCCATCCTCCTTCCTCTACAAAGGACATTTCCATGGTCTTGTAATTGGTGGTGATGGGCCCTAAAGTGCTGAGCCACTGCACCCCTAGGATGATGTTGGTGTCTAGAAGATCCATCACATAAACATTTTGCACTGGCTCATGCCTTCCCATGATGAGCTTCATACCTGGGATGTATCTGTCACAGGGCATAGTACTACCACCTGCTACCTCTACTTTGAATCCTTCAAACTCTACTGTAGGTATGTTCCTCCTCTTCAGTAATGATGCATCAATGAAATTGTGGGAAGTTCCTCGATCAATCAGAATTGAAATGCTCTGTCCCTGCAAGACCCCTCTCATCCTGAAGGTGTTGAATTTGGGTACCCCGCTGATAGATGCCAAGGTGGCCTTCTCTCCAGCCGCACTGTCTAGTTCTGGAACCTCTTCTTCTGCTGTCTCTGAATTTTTGGCCTCAATGTTCTGTATCTGACCATACTCTTCCTCCTCTTCATTGTCTGAGGTAACCTCTATATAGTGTACTTGGCCACATCCCATGCACTTATGTGATGGATTCCACGTTCCTTGCAAGTGAAGAAGAGTTGCTTCCTCCTCATTTCCCTCCTGGTGTTGTCATCTATCCTGCCATGGCCCCTGTCAAAACCTTTAGGGTCACGTCCTCCCTGATTCATTGGAGGTCTTTGGTCTCTTCCCCCACTGTTAAGAGGTGGTCTGGCTACAAATTTGGGCTTAGTAGCTGGACCCAAGACCCTTGTTTTCCAAATAGCCTCCTGTAGGTTGTTGGGATTGAAGGCCTTTACCCAACCCTTCAAGGGTTCTACCAACCCTTATGTGAAAAGCATCATGAACCTAATCGGGGACATATCTCGTACCATAACTGCCAACCTCTGAAATTCATCAATATATACTTCAGTCGTACCTGTTTTCTTGAGTTGAGTGAACTCTCAGAAATGCATCTCAGGATCTCCTTGATCAAATCTATCAATGAGCCTCTGAGTGAATTCTGTATAGGACACAATCTGATTATGGCCGAGTGTGGTGAGTCCGGATACCACCAGTCATGAGCCTTGCCATCCAAGTACATAGTAGCAAACTTGATGGCCTCCATCTCCCTCATGGGGTTGAGCTGCAAGTAAGTATCCAGCTTTTGTACCCAAGATTGTGCTGTCATCTTGGTCGTACCATCAAAGTATGGGATTTCTATCTTTCCCACCCTTCGTTCAAACTCAAAGCTGCCCCTATGGTTCGTCCTGGGTTGATTTTTGAACTTGAGTTGGCAATACTAGTCTAGGGACATCTGTTTTTGTATCTTCATATCCAAACTGTAGTACTCCTTGGTACTCCTCGCCACTTGTCCCACAAAATCTTCAACCTGTTCCTATTTCCCTTGCTCATCTGTGAATGTGGGCATGTACGGTCTTGGGTTGGCTCTGCCACCCAAAGGTCGGCCAAGTTGTTCATCTGTTAATGTGGGCATGTATCGCCTAGAATTGATCCTGCTACCCATTTGACCCTGGAGCATGTCTCCTTCCAAACTTCCTTCGGATCTAGGAGCTTTCTCCAGATTATATCTGATCTCCTCATGGCTTCCACCGGATCCACTAGCCTCGTTATGCCCATACGTATCAGGGTCTTTCCCTTTGTGGGCCATTTGCATTAGAAATTCATTTAGCTTGGATTGGTTCAGGTTCATTAACTGCAGGTTCTCATCAACCCTCTTCAATGTTTCAGAAAGTTCAACCTATCCCTTCCTGTTGGTCTCATGGTATTCATCCAAATATCAGACCAATGTGCTTTCCGTGCAGTTGACGGATTGCTAAAACTTGTTAAATTCCGCTACTACAAGAGTCAAGTCTACAACCTCATGGTCATCTCCTGATCCTTCCATTTTGGCCTCTGTTTCATTGTTGGGTTTCTTCCTTCGACCCATAAAGATACCGTTGTACCTTTGCATGCACCGATCCTTCCATAAGTTTGGAGGATCGAAGCTCTGATACCACTGTAATGATCCCAAGCCAATTTTTTCGCTTGGATCACTAGCTACCACTGATTTGTTGTTGTGCATATGTTTATTGAGTTATCCAGTTATTCAGTGCATTCATACAAGATTCATTCAACACATGAAGATCACATTACATTCAAGATATAAAATCACAAGCAAGATCTGACCTTTTATTATGAGCAATATGGAACCAATACAATAGATATTTGATCTGGAATAATCATCAGATGGATTGGAAGACAATAGATATGAGCTACTACAAAATGCTCTACCAATACAAAATAATCCTCCGAAGGCTGGATAAGAAATGAAGACCAATGCCAAGTGCCAAACTCCTCACTGCTGGAAGATGCCACGCTCTGCTAGATAATTGAAGATCCTCAACAATTTGGCCCTGGTGCCAAAGTTGTCCAATCACCTCCAGAAAGATGCCAAACAGTAGATCGGGTGATTTTAGAACAACCTAGGTGCCCGAATCTCCAATATCCCTCTCTACCTCTGTAGATCTGAACTCCTCCACTGAATGGTGCGCCCCACTAGGTGACTGAAACCCTAGGTGATTCAACCCTGATAAGGGAAGCCTCCAAATGCCTTGAAACTCCCCAGGAATGTAGATCGGGCTATGTGAACCCCGTAGGAGAAGTTCCAGACTCCAATTCTAAGTGTATCCTTCTAGATCTGAGTTTTACTGAATCACAAGACGCCCCCTTAGCCTCCAAGATGTCCCAATCTGCAGACAAATTATGATGATGATAACCCTTTAGAAAATCCCTTAATGTGATGGTATTTCCCCTGCAAACAAAACCCAAGTGTCGGAATGGCCCCAGTCCCTCTGGATAAGCTGGATCTAACCTCCCTCTAGATGATGGTGCACCCTTGCTGGAATCACAAGAACAATACAACCTGCTAACTTATGAAGCGCTAGATGGAGATGGGCTGAGAATAGAATTGTGTGGAGGAGTCTTTCATCCCTGAGACCAAGTTGTGGAACAAGGTGAGTGGATATTTCACCACTGAGTTGCTGACAAGGGTTTGTACAAAAAAACCCCCAAACTGAATGCTCAAGAGCAATAGAAAACACTAAACCAAAACCATAATGAATAATAGGTGTGCCCCAGCCTCTTACTTATACTTTTCCTTCTAATTCTCTGTTGAGTTAGGTTAACTCCCAGGGTTAACTTCTATTCTTCTGTTGAGTTACCTTTTTCTTCTTTTAACCTATTTCTTTCTCAAGTCAACTTAAAAATATAACTTTTAGTCTAGTTGACCATTCCCCTCAGTGTGAGACTATGGCCTAGTGGGGACACCTAGACCACTACATCTTCCAGACCTTTTCTTCAAGAGGTGGGGGACATTACAAAGGGTGACCTGATTGGTTGCCAAATAAATTTATGGATGATGTGATCTAGACCTTTGATCTAATTTGATGTGATTATTGCTTGATGTGGACATAAATACTTTATTTTTTATGCTTTTATATTCTTGTGATGCTATTGAATATTGAAAATGAACATATGGTTACATGATGAAATATACTATGTTATATGATGTTATTGATGGTTTGTCTCAAGTGTGAAAAGAAGAACCACATGTACATATGGACTCTGAATTGAGTCAAGATATGTGGACCCAATATGGGGTTGGGATATGTATTATTGATATGTATATGAAATTTCGTATTGTTTATTCATGATCAATGGAAAAGACAAGGAAACATTTCCTTACACATGGGAAAAGGAGTTGTATGATGAAATTTGACATGATGAGTACCATCAAAAAGAGGAGTTCTAGGTTGACTATTCCTACCTACTATCCTCCCTACTATGTAATGGGTTGATAAACATATGTCTTGACATTTTTCCCTAGAGGTTACTCATTGTTGTAAGGGTAGGCCATGGATTCAGTCACTTACGAGGTCCTATTGTGGGGTGCATAATAAGGTTTCAATCGTTATTTCTAATTAGTGACAATTAGTCTCTCACTAGTGGTGAATGAGTTGTGTTAGTTGAGTCCCAACCATGGAATCATCCTCCATCATCGAAAAATGACACTTGAAGGACATGCGTGAAAATGGAACCCTTGGTATATAATTATGGTTAGTACTTGAAGGGAATGTATTGGAATGGAACCCTTGGTATCATTCACTTGAAGAGTTGTAGAGGTTATGTCTATCTCTTGGTGTAGGGAACTTGAAGAGTTGTATAGGTTATGTCTTCCTCTTGGTGCAGGACACTTGAAGAGATGTGGAGGTTATTTCTATCTCTTGGTGCAAGGTACTTGAAGAGTTGTAAAGGTTATGTCTATCTCTTGGTACTAAGTACTTGAAATCCTTGAGGTAATTTTATCCAAACCTTAGTATTGACTTTGAACCAGTTTGTGTGTACTTGTATATATAAATATTTTGGGAGATAAGTATCCTTTGGAATATGAATTTTATTTTAGCATGGGAAACTGAATGAATTACATGAGTGGTTTGATTTATCAATATTTGTATGCACATGTTTGGTAAAAAGGGAAATATAACTTATTTTATAATTGGAAATGGAAATACCTATAGAAGGGTCTAAGTTAAATGAAAAAAAAATCAATTTTATTTAAATATAAAATAGAAATTTCATGTGCACCTAGTAAATGAGGTAAATTAAAAAGGATCTAGGGAACATCTAAGAGTAAAAATATGAGAAGAGGTTGGAATGTGTTGAATAATATTTATTTTTCATTTTAAATAAAGAATTACTTATGCATGAAGTTACACATGGGAGGGTGAATAATATGCATTTAATAATTAAAATAATGATTTTTTTGCATGATATGGACAAATGTCTTGAGCCTCAAAGAATATATAAGAAAGGAGGATTGGGATTGAGAGCTCACCTCTTTGCACCCTAATGTTGTATGGGTGTCATAATGATTAATTGTTTTCCTTTGTGAGTTGATGTTGAGTTTGGTATCAAGAATGTTCTATTAACATGAAGGTATGGCCTCAATGCTTTAGAGAAGCCACACATTCTAAATGCTAGTTTTTGTTTTGTTCTCATACAACCCATTGCAGCTCGGGGGTCTCTTGGGAAGAAGAGTACCCATTTGGGAGTTGGTAGGGTGGTCAGTTGGTAAGAAAATTATATTTGGAAAAGGATATTTGAAGATAATACTTAGAGGAAGCTATAAATTAAATAATAATAAAGGGAGGATCTTCTACAACCATTAGAAAAATGTATGCAATTTTGGAAAAATTCAATTTATAGACAGACAACTTGTAACTCAAAAAATTGTTTTTAAAGAATTTTTGAATCGAATATTGCATGAAAGAATTATAGAAATAGAATGGAGTTATAATATACCTTTCCAGTAATTATGAAACCTCACTAAATACCTCATCCTTAATTAGGTATGTTATCACTTAAATTTCTCTCACAAGAGATATTTAGGTGATTGTCCAAAAACATCATCAATTAGAAAGAATACATCATAATAAGGCCACCTAATGGATACTTTACATCACCTCAATTAGGAATATAAAAAAAATTACAAAGTGGATTTTCATTCACTTGTGTGGCCTAACTATAATGAGAATCATGCAACTTGCATGCCATATCTTTCAAAAGTCGCACAAGTTTACTCACACGAGTGAGTGCAAGATCTTAGGTGAATTCAAGAAAGTAGGCTTGAGTCAGGTAGATATAGGTTGATGATGTATATGATAAATTTGATATCTCATCCCATTTATGAAGAGCACATTGGCCTCCCAAAGTCCCTTACAAGAATTGGGATCTCCATTTTTAAAGAAGAGATTTCACATTGGAACTACTTCTTCAAGAGGTTCAAATTTTCTCTATAAATGAAAGACACGTGGAGACATTTGAAGAAGAGAATAATTGAAAGGTTACGATGCAGGAATAAGATTGGATATCATCTATCTTTCTCTCTCATTTATATTTTTCATCACCCTCATGCTTGTTTGTGTTCTTTCCTCAAACGATAAATACTTCTTCATTCACCATTGTTAGAGAGGGATTTGAAGAAGCAAAAGGACCCATCCCAAGAAGAGTAATGGAGCCCATTTTCATCCAACTATTATCCCCATATGTTTTACTCATGTTAATTCCTTTCCATTGGACTAATATATGAGTATTGGTGTTTCCCTCCAAGGTTTTTATGTTTGGATGGTATACTTGTAGTCTAAATTGTAATTTCATTGAATGCATACTATATTTCTTTATTTTTATATAGTAATACTCTTATTCTTGTCCCATAACTAATCATTGTCTATTGTTTAGCTCACAACCTAGTTTAACAAAGGATATTTTACTCACCCATGCAAGAAAATACCCAACATAGATTTGTGACTCCCACTTGTGTTTATATCATTCCATACTACTTAAGTTGTTTTCAATCATTTTCTAACATTTGGTGACTTCAAGGAAGAATAATAATCTTGTAACTACATTCGATAGCCATTCCCAATAGCTAATTTTTATGAAATTTCATTTTTTGTAAGCTTGACAACTTATACAATTGTTTTAGTCTATTACATGCAAGTATCGTGGTTGTGAAAGAATTTTCCATGAAATTCTCATGGGTGTAACACATGTCACCTGCAAGAGAGTTTGTCGTATTTGTGTATCATTGTATAGTCATGTAAGCTCCATGATTTTGGGTCTGTAGAAACCTATGCAAGCTATTCTAAAACCAATTTTTGAGCCTTAGTTATTTTTATTAGTTATCTTAGGTAGCGGACCTCAATTTTTCAAGAATTGTAAGATAATATTATCTGCTCTTTTCCATTTTCTCAACTAATTAGATAACTTAGTGGGTAGGAGGAGGACTCATTGTTCTTTTTATCTTACCACATGAATGGATTCTTTTATTTTCATGTCACATGGATGCATTTATTAAAGTTTCATTTATTTTGTTTCCTTGTCTTTCAAAAATGACACACAAGAGACCTAAAAGAATCCTTACCTCTAGTATGTCCACATGGATGGAGTCTTTTCTTTTCATGTCACATGGATGCATATATTAAAGTTTCATTTATTTCGTTGCCTTGTCTATCAAAAATCACACACAAGGGACCTAAAAGAATCTTTACCTCTAGTATGTTATTTTCCTTGTGATTAAAAGTGATATTGGTGAATTAGAAAAAGGCAAGTGGGTGAAATACCTCCCTTTACATAAATTTTATTTTTGTGGTGTGATCATTCGTTTACAAAAATTCACAAACATCTAGAAATTAATCAAGTGGAGTAAGAACCCTTGAAATTTCACATATTTTACCTTTATCAATTTCTTCAAGTTTTTGCAAACATCATCTTGAGAGTAGTGTTAATAGTCGCAACAATTCACATACACTTAGAAATTAATTAGGTGGAGTAAGAGCCACTCAATTTCACATGTTTCGTGCTTGAACAAATTTCTTAAAGTGTTGCAATTTTATTTTTCAAGAACTCTTGTATCAAACACCTTTGTTTCCCCACATAAAGCACACACATGAAGGACCTAAATATTCTTGTTTATTCCAAGTATTATATTTATGTTGTTCCCAAAAGTGATATTGGTCAATCAAAAATTGTGAGAAGTATGAAATGCCTCCTTTGTCACTTCTCTATGAAAATTATTGGTTCATGATGCTAGTTTATCCCTTTGAAAACAACTCAAGTAACCAGCAAACTTAACTCCTCCTTTGCGAGGTCAAAAAATAATTAATAATCTAGGTTAGGATTATGAGGATAGGCATCCAAAAAACTCCTTGTAGTCATTTCTCATTCGAAACATATAATTTTTTTGGGTGATCTTGAAAATCCTTTACATCAAGTGTGTAAAATTCAAGGCAAGGAGATACCCTATGGGGTCATATGTTTAAGATTAGGTTATTTATGATAGTATCCTTAAGCCAACCATCTATTTTTTGACTACAACCCTTTGTTGCTTGAGGCTAAGATTCCCTTTCCCATAATTGAGAACGGTAGATAGTGGCCAAAATTAGAATTTATAAATAAGTGGAATTTGTGGGCTACATTTGCACCTAAGTCAAATAGTGTCAATTGTTGGGAGATGTTGTTGGCACCATGAAGACATGTCCTCAATGTATCTCAGTAAACCTAAATCTTTCATACTTTCACTAGACATATTGGATGGATTCATGTCCCATCCATTGAGATATTTTGGAAGGACCGGTTACATTTGAGTGGAAATATGTTAGAAGTCATAGGATGCATGATTTTTATTTTTTCATAGCCATCATGAAAAAAAATCCTCCTGCATCAAAACATATGTTTTGATTTAAAGTGAAATACACAAATCACAAATCATCTACATAGCTAGGAACCATTAAGAACCCTCAGTCACCTTGACGTTCTCGATGCTTGCAAGGACTTCCTCTAGTATTAGGAGACATTCTTAGAATTTCTTTTTCACCAGCTAGACCATAAAAAAAAACCTCATACTCACCTTCAGGTGTGGCATTTATAGGATCATCTCTTCTTGGATCATCATTGTTAATCTTATCTCCTCCTAGGTCCCCTCCCAGGCGCTCAGCCCCACCAAGCATAGGCTCCCATCAAATTGGATCAATTGTGGGTGTGCCACCACCTCCATTGCTACTCTCATGTTGATGTGTTTTCCTGACACCCATCAACTAGGTGATTGGGGTGCATATTTGAAATTATGTCTTTTTCAAATGGAAACTATTTTTTTATTTTTATTTTTTAATTTGGAAATTTCCAAATAACCCTCACTTTTTTATCATGAAGACCAAACAAGTTTTAAATCAGCATGAATGTTGCAATTCTTCTTCACGTAAGGCCGACATGGATGGTTTTTCTTTTGAACAAAAGAGTAGAAAAGAAAACGATACATAAATAATAAAATTTATTGTTCCCATATTCTCACTGAATATCCCTATGTGTCAACTTCATCCATCATTTTACAAAATATAAAACAGAGGTCATATGCCCAAGATATGTCAATTCCCCCCTCCAGTTTTGAAATTTTGGCTAAGTGTTATTTCTACCCTGAATATCTTTATCCTCATTAATCTACCCCCACATTACTTACCCTCATTTTCCTTACTCCCCGTACTCCATTTCCTCACACTCCACACTCCATACTTAGTCATTTTTCATTTTCCTTCATTCCATGCTTACTCATTTCTCATTTTCCTTCATTCCATACTTAGTCATTTTCCTTCCCCTATACTCTCAATATTCCTTTACTTAGTCATTTTCAAGAACGCAGATGTGGGATCCCTTCCCTCATCTTCACCTCCAACTCCTAACCCCACAATTCTCATTTCCGCAATCCTAAATTTGCACCTTCATTTCTGCATCACCCAAATTGCACCCTCATGAGTCAGTTAATTTTACCTAGTTTTACACTTAGTTTATTTCTTGAATTTTTTAATGTGAGATCCCATATTATAATTTTTCTACATCACCTAAACCTACAACCCGCATTCCTACAACATTTTACAACACTTAGTCATTTTTACTAAGTTACGTCACCATTTCCCTATTTTCCAATATTATTATTTTGTGAAATTATTCATTATATTCCTAAGTTTTATCCCCCTCCCCACTAATTTTTCATAGTGAGACATGGTAGTGAAGTGTACCTATCATATTTGGACATGTGGAAATGAAGTGGACCTATCACATTGACACTCATGGAAGTGAAGTGGGCCTACTCCTGAGTGACACTTGGATGATATTGGTTGGACAGAGATGACCTGGCATGATGACTGGGCGATGAGGTGAGAACCAAAATATATACTATGCACAAGCTATGTATGGCTCCATATTTCTCTCTATTTCACACACAAATAATATGGGGATGCATTTTTCTTATAGACAAGATATGAGAACTATTCCTTAATGCATGTGGGTTAAATGGGGTGACTTAATAAATCAAGGGCTCAGAATTCACGTCCATAGATCAATGGTTGTTGAGTATCTATCTTCTAGAGGCCATAAATTTTGATCCCGATGTAAAAATTGTAGAATGTGGTGAGTAACTACACAAGAGATCTAGTAGAGAATTGACCCAAAATGGATCCAGGAACCAAAATGGGTCAAGGAAGGCCTAAAAATAAAAGTGCTCAGAATCACTTCAAAACGGAGTTGTGCGTAGACCTTGTTGTTATGAACCCAACGCAACTTGAACAGGCTGAAAAGGAAATCGTATGTGAAAGATATCACGATCTGTTATTTTTGCCAAATAGGAAAATATTTGATGATTGTGCAGTTTGTACAGTTCCTACAATATTGACGTGGTAGATGACTGTATAGGATGTATGGTCATACAATGACATGGAAGGTACATTGGCATTTTGACTAGGCAGTGATGGTAGACATGTGGGAGAATAAGATGTTGACACGTGGCATATTTGTGGGCAAGTATTATGGTGCCACATGGCCCAGTCGTGGGCTGCCATGTGGCACCCCTTCAATGGCTAGTTGGTATATGGAAACATTGTATGGTTTTCACGGGAGTTGA
This sequence comes from Picea engelmannii, assembly GCA_009831015.1. Taxonomy (NCBI): domain Eukaryota; kingdom Viridiplantae; phylum Streptophyta; class Pinopsida; order Pinales; family Pinaceae; genus Picea; species Picea engelmannii. The sequence continues at coordinate 3,107,755 of ML776967.1, read as the reverse complement.
ACCTGTGACCTCCGGTCCGGGTTGGAGCGTTTTGGTAGGGTCGGGCTACCAACCTGCCCACATTATTGCTTGATAACTATTGCACAAAGTTTATATTTAAACTCACATATGTATTATGGTGGCAGAGTAAAGGGTAGGGGATAGGCCCCAGCCCTCGACGCTTTCACATATGTTTGTTCCATACAAACTTTGGTGTGGTGTTTATATGGGAATAGCCCCCGACACTTACAATATGAATACACCATAAAACTGGACCCCTTCTTTTGTATGTTGTTGCATGGATTTGTGGATAACGCCCATTCGGTTGAGCTAGACCACCGACCAAGGCACATAATCAGGGTCTTATAAATAGGGGCTATAATCGTTTAGGCACATGGGTGACTAGGGTGGTGGCCATAAGGCCAAGCCACATGACCAGGGCCCGAGATCGAGGGGCTAAGGACCAACACCAGTTTAGCATGTGGAAACTTGGGCAGTGTGCATGTGACCAGGAGCCCACGTGAAGGGGGTTACGCCCTATTATTTTAATAGTGGGTTTTTAACCATATATTATGACTTTTAGTTATTTTTGAGCCAGTTTTAGGAGATTTTGGCCATTATTCGAGGATCTGGAGCTCCTTTTGAGGCCAGATCTTGGGGGGAAGTTGGGAGTTTGTTGCCAAATTCAATCTTATATAAATCAGAGGTTCTTTCCAGCCTAGAAGGAGGAGGTTCAAAACAGGAAAATGATGAATAATTGAAGAACCAAATCCATTTTTATGCAGGGAAGCCATTGAGGAGAGCAACTTTGCGGGCCATTCCTGGGAGCTTCGTTGATCCATTTTCAGTGTCGTCAGTTGTGAAGGGTTCTTGAGATCTAGAAGAACACAACCAGATCAGTTTGTAAGCCATTTGGAACTGTTATGATGTACTTTTTAATATTTTAAGAGAAATAAGAAAGCCTCTCCTACTGAGACAAAGTATCGGAGACATAGGCGAGATTGTCGAACTCGATAATCAACGTTTGTTGTTATGGTTTGTTGTTTCTTCATGATTATTTCTAGATATGTATATTTCATTATGGTTTCCATGTTAAATCATTAAATATTCCTCTTTCATCAAATTCCTAAATGGTTAATGAACACATGCTTTAAAAAAAACTCAACCATTGTCTTTAAAAGATCTTTTCAGATCAAGTGGTATCAGAGCTAGTTGACGGTTGGTTTTTTATTTTGCATGATTACCATGGAAAAGATGAATCATGGTGAAGGAAATCTTGTTGAATAGAATCCTGAGATTGGATCTAGGAAGAGAAATTCTCAAAGTGAGAAGATGGCATCGAAAGAGGGACTTTCTCATGAGGAGAAAGAGTTTCGAAAAACTTTCTTTGCAATGTCGGAGATGGTGAAGGTTCTATATGATTATTGCTTGGAGAGGATGAGACCGATTCTAGGTGAATCTTCAAAGGTAAAAAATGAATAAGGAGAGGATCCTCCTCAAACTCCTCCTTCACCTCCTTCTTCTCCATCAACTTCTTCTTCTTCAAGTTAATGTTCCAAATCCACCACAAGAAAAAATTCCCATAAACATAAACAATAAATGCATTTAATCAAGCTTGATGTGAAATTTGAATTACCCATGTATAATGGTGACGTCAATGCAGAGAGGCTTGATAACTGGGTCAGATAGATGGAGGTTTATTTCAGTGTGCAACAAATCAAGGATGAGGCAACTCAAATCAAGCTGGCATCGCTTCGTCTTGTAGCCACAAAATTCATCTGGTGGCAAAGCAAGTTGCAAAATGGTACACAACAAGTGGGTAATGTATTTCCATCATGGCAAGTTTTTGTTTATTCACTTAGAAAACAAGTTTATCCTTTGGGTTATAAAGAGAAGAATTTAATTTAATGGAAAGGTATTAAACTAAGAAAGGGACAAACAATGCAAGAATACACATATGACTTTTGTAAGTTGGCATTGATGTTAGATATTCCATTAAATACCCAAGAAATTCTGATGAAGTATATAGGAGGTTTACCTGCACACATTCATAACACTGTATTTATGTTTGGACCTACTAATCTTGATGAGGTTTATGTGCAAGCAACATACATTGAGGTAGGGAAAATAGGAGTTGGTGTATCAGGGGAATTGTCTTCACAAAAAGAGGACAAAAGGAAGTGGAATGGAAAGAAGCAAAATTCAGTGGCAAGAAAGAAAGAGAAGCTCTCTTGCAAGATTTAAAGAAAGAAGGGCATGATTATGAACATTGTTGGCAATTTCATCCCGAGAAGAGACTGAATTGGTTCAAAGAAAGGAAAGAGAGGAAAAAATTTGTAGCAACAACACGACCAATAGACTTGGGATCAAATTCGGGTGATGAATCTAAAATCTCAGCGGTTGGTTTGACAGGTAAAATTGGTGATGGATTTGATTCTAGAATTAAATTGTTTCACATAACGATCATAATGAGGCATACTAAGGTCGACACATTGATAGATAGTGGATCTCAATCTAACTTGATTTCAGAGGAAGTGGTTAAACAATTGGGATTAAACACTCAGATGCATCATAAACCTTACTCACTTAAATGGATAAACAACAATCATAAATTGCACATAACAAAGCAATGTGCATTAAAGTTTGCAATTTCATCTAATTTTATGGATGAGGTAATGTGTGATGTGGTGCCACTCAATGAATGTGGAATGGTATTAGGCAGCCCTTATTTGTATGATCACAAAGAAATATTCTATTGTGAACAAAATCAATATCACTTAATCAAAACATGAAAAGAATATGTTATACATGCTCATCACTTAAAAGCAATTCAATCTCTTCAAATAATGGAACAATTAGTAAAGGCATCTCATGCAAGCAACACACCTATGATTTTCCCAAATCAAGCAATTGATCTGAAGCATGAACATGAGATGATTGTATAATGGAAGTTCAATCATACTATGCTTCAAGATAAGCTAATGTTGTGCAAATATTACAAATATATTAGTTCATTTGCAGTCATATTTCCAATGTTATAATTAGTAATGTTGTCAACATGGATGATAATGGCTTCAGTAAGATCTGATAGAGTACAAGTGGCTAACAATATGTTGTCAGTTATCATGGTTGTTTTACATTTGATATTGATGATACAAGTGCACAGGAAAGAGTTTAAAGATAGAGAACAAGTGGGGTGGCCTATCCTGCACTTGATGACTAGTTAGTATCCTTTTGGAGGACCAAAAGGTCTTAGTGGGGAGGAATGATCCAAAATGGATCCAGGAACAAAAATGGGTCCAGGAAGGCCTAAAAATAAAAATGTTCATAATCAATTCAAAATGGACGTGTGTGTAGGCCTCATCGTTACCAACCCAACACAACTTGAATGGGCTCAAACAAACGTCGTATGCGAAAGATATCGTGATCTGTTTGTTTTTCCAAACATGCTAAAATTTGATGACTGTGCAGTCTGTATAGTCCATACAGTGCTGACGTGGTAGTTGACTATACAGGTTGTACGACCATACAGTGACGTGGCAGGTACATTGGCATGTTTACTGGGCAGTGATGGCAGACAGGTGGGCGAATTGGATGTTGACATGGGGCATATTTGTGGGAAATTATTATGGTGCCACATGACCTAGTCGCGGGGTGCCACATGGCACCCCTTCATTGGTTGGTTGGTATATGGAAAAATTGTATGGTTTTCATGGGATTCAAACTCATGACCTCTGGTCCGGGTTGGAGTGTTTTGGTAGGGTCAAGATACCAACCCGCCCACAATATTGATTGATAACTATTGCACAAAGTTTATATTTAAAATTACATATGTATTATGGTGGTAGAGTAAAGGGTTGGGGCTAGGCCCCAGCCCTCGGTGCTTTCACATATGTCTGTTCAATACAAAATTTGGTGCAGTGTTTATATGGGAATATCCCTCGACACTTACAATATGACTAAACCATATAACCAAACCCCTGCCTTTGTATGCTATTGCAGGGATTTGTGGATAGCGCCTGGTTGGTCGGGCTAGCCCATTGACCAAGGTGAATAACTGAAGGCTTATAACTAGGGGATATAACTATTTAGGCATGTGGGTGACTAGGGTGGTATCCATATGGCCAAGCCACATGACCAGGGCCCGAGATCAGGGGGCTAAGGACCAACACCAGTTTAGACCATGGACACTTGGACAATGCGCATGTGACCAGGAGCCCTCTTGAAGGGGGATGCGCCCTATTATTTTCCAAATAGTGGGGTTTTAACCATATATTATGATTTTTAGTGATTTTTGAGGTAGTTTTGGGAGAGTTTGGCCATTATTGGAGGATCTGGAGCTCCTTTAAAGGCCATATATTGGAGGGAAGTTGGAAGTTTGTTTCCAACTTCAAGACTATATAAATCATAGTTTCTTGGCAGCCTTGAAGGAGGAGGTTCAGAACAGGAAAATGTTGAAGAATTGAAGAGCCAAAGCCATTTTTATGCAGGGAAGCCATTGAGAAGAGCAACTTTGCAGGCCATTTCTGGGAGCTTCGTTCATCCATTTTCAGTGTCGACAGTTGTGACAGGTTCTTGAGATATAGAAAAACAAAGTTAGATCATTTTGCAATCCATTTGGCATTGTTATTATATACTTTCGAAGATTTTAAGAGAAATAATAAAGCCTCACCCACTGAGACAAAGGCCCAGAGACGTAGGCGAGATTGCCGAACTCTGTAATCAACTTTTGTTGTTATGGTTTGTTGTTTCTTGATGCTTATTTACATATATGTATATTTCATTATGGAATCCATGTTAAATCATTAATTCTTCCTCTTTCATCAAATTCCTAAATGGTTAATGAACACATGCTTTAAAAAAAACTCAACCATTGTCTTTAAAAGATCTTTTCAGATCAAGAATGCATAAGAGATGTTTTCCGGTGCTTTGTTTTGTCTTTGATACCTGCAAATAAGAGTGTTGGTGAAGATCCTTTCTAGTGGACTATGGGATATGATACCATGTATAATGTGGTGATTAATTTCACAAGATATCTAGCTAGCAGAAGAACGAACACAACTTGCAAAAGTGAGAAGACGAGAGAAAAATTGGAGAGAAAATAATATAATTGTATTAACTAAATGAATGAATGATAATTTACACATGATATACTCTACATGGTTTTGATAATGTGCACTAGAAGAGAATTCAATGCACCATAGTGGTGGTCTATAGATATCTGGACACACATATGCAGTTACTGGAGTTAGCTGCCACCTAGTCCTAGTTAAATAGTCATGTAGTATTCAATTAACTAAGTCACATGCGTGGAAGTGATAGAAACACATGCAATTGTCAGTGATAAAAATGAGGTTGTCGTGCATGAGTGACTTCCACTATTATAACTAAGTGTAACTGAATCTAAACTGAAGAGAATATTCTCCTAGAATGTAGGAGAGGCTCCTAAAAAATAGGAGACCCTCAATAATGACTAATAAACATAGGAAAATAAGAAAACATATCCTAGGTGTGTGTAATATCTCCAGGAAAAATTGAAAAAATGAGAGCTCGTTGGAAAAAAATAGATGTGAAGAACACTTTTGAATTAGTTTCCATGGCTAGAATCATAACTAGCATTCCCTAAAAATAAAATTACAGTGAGGACCGTTTTCTAGCTTGGAAACTAATTATTTTTTTAAAATAGTTTATTAAAGGAAATTTATGAACTTCTAAAGTGGGTCCTAGTTGATGGCATGTATTTTTGGTTATTATAGCTTCCGGAAGTATTCCCACAAGAGGCCAAGGTGTGAAGCATGTGGAAATCTTTGTTGGCACCAAATTAACCTTTCATTTTAGTGAAATTAGCCTTGGGATGAGGCTAGGGCTTCATGGGTTTAGTGATGGGCTTTGTGGGCTTGTGTTGTGGATTCACATCCACAAGGAAACCCTAATTTGATGTTGAATTATGGAGGGGATTCTATGGTTACCGCTAAGGATTTTATATAAAGGAGATAGGTCATTATGAAATTTCATATCATGTAGATCATGTGTGGAGACATGATGGAACTAGAATAAGTGAGTTTGCACTTTTGCTAGGAGGATTGGTGATCTCAGCAAAGGGAAATTCTGCGAAGGTGGTGAATTTTTCCTTGAAGAGAGAAGCATATAAGGTTCCACGTGTGGAGTGAATTTTTCATACAATACACAATTTGCAGGAGCACGAAGCGCATATATACGTCGGTTTCATAAGGAGTAAAACACATGTTTGATTTTTTAGGAAGGTACATATCCATGCAGGATGATAGGTGACGTTAGTAGGCCATACATGTGGTCTACAAGAGATTTGTGTGTATATGATATTTCCATAATATTTTTGAGGTTTGGTTTTCTAATTTGTATGGTTATTGGAGAACAAGGTTGTTCTCAGTTTTGGTGACTTTGGAGGAAAGGTTGTCCTCATATTTTGGTGATATTGTATTGGATGGGAGGGATGGTTTTTCCCTCAATATTTATGATGTTAATAAGATTACAGAATTGAAATTGTGTCGCATGCATATTGATGATTCATATATGATCTTTGTGTTTTTGTTGCATATGTTTTGAGTCAATAATTTTAGTGTAAAGTTTTTCATTGATAACAACTAGGGTTTTACTGTTAGATCACTAGGAAGCAATTTTAAAATATGAAATTAGTCACATAGAATTGCATGTGAAAATTGACATGGTATCAAAGCTTGGGATATGAAGAGAAGGAGATCATCTTGAGACACATTATTGGCTACAACACTGGAAGAGTGTTGTACTTATTATTGTTCTTATTCCTGGTAGGTCAAGATGGTGAATAAATTGAAGCTTGAGGATAGGTTGGAAGGGGAAACCAACTTCCAGGCTTGGAAGGCAAGGGTTCTCCTTCTATTGAAAGAGAATGACCTCAAGGATTATGCTGAGGATGTCATTCCTAGCCCAACTGATCCAGTAGATTTGGCATTTCATAAGAAGAGGGAAGTGAAGGCCAAATGTGTATTGCTAGAATCCGTGAAGGATCACTTGATTCCTCACATTTTTTAGAAGGAAATTGCTAAGGAGATGTATGATTCTTTGGTAGGTCTATACAAAAACAATAATATAGTTTAGATGCTACACTTGAAGCATCAACTTCAAATTCTCTGGATGACCAATGAAGACACATTTTTTAGTTATGTTATGAAGATTACTCAGATCTGAGATCATCTCACATATATTGGTGAGATAGTGTAGGACATTGAGTTGGTAAATGTAGCATTGAGAGGTATTCCCAAATCTTGGGAACCATTTTTGCATGGGATATATACACGAGATAAGTTGCCAGAATTTGATAGATTATGGACCTATTGTATCTAGGAGGAGACTCTATTAGTATCTAGGGATGATATGGATGGTGTGATAAAGAGGAGAAGTGATGAGAACCATGCCCTTGCATCCTGCAATAGGAAGGGTAGAAGGGGTTCTCCAGACATAAGAGGTTCGTCAGGGAGAAGGGATTCTCCTGAGAGGGAAGCATCTCCAGAGCCGAGATGGAAGAAGGAACTTAGTAAGATCATATGTTTTGAGTGTCATGACTTTGGGAAATGTGCATCATAGTGTCCACACCGAAGGGAAAGGGGAAGAACGAAATAGACATCAACAAAAAAGTTGACGAGGTTGCAGATAGGTTCTAGAGGGAGATCTTGTTGGTCTTATCCATTTCAGGTATAGGTTCCAGCAGGGTGACTTGGTTGGTGGATAGCAGAGCATCTTATCATATGACATGTATTAGAGAATTGTTTGATAGCTTCACATACACTGGATTAGACTTGGTTGTAGAGCTTGGCTTGGGAACCAAGGATGCAATACGAGGATCTAGTACTGTATCATTCCAGATGGAGTCAGCAGAGGTAATGAGGGTGTCGAATGTGTTATGGGTGCCAAAACTTAGGAGGAGTGTTTTCTCAATATCAAATATTGAGAATAAGGGATAACATATATTGTTTTGATATGGATGGGTGTTTTTTGTTCCTAGATGATCTATCTTTAGGTCAGCATTGGATCATGGAGTTAGGGAGGGAAACCTATATAGTTTGAGAGGCCAAACTATGAACATTGTGGCCAGTAGGAGCAGAGAGACAGATCAGGAGGAGTAGGTTGCTCCATGAGTAGTGAGGTAGGTGGCTCCATGAACAGTGAGGTAGGTGGCCCCATCAACAGTGTCAACTAAGAGGGAGCCAAAGTTCAAACATAGTCAACCCTCAAGATATATTAGGGGGGAGAAACCTCCTAGTACAGGTCATAGGATATTAGACTTCAAAGGATTTCAACAAGTTCATAGGGAGAAGATGACTCCAAATATTGTACAGACTTAGAGGGAGCATGAAGACTCAGAGTGAGCCCAATCTCTGAGAGAGTCAGCTAAATCAGAGGGAGATTTGATCATTTAGAGGGAGTTACCCCTCAGGTTCATATGGGAGAGAGACATCTTCCAAGACTGATATATGGGTCTCATGGGTTGAGGAGGACAGATAAGATATTCAGAGGAAGGATGCTTCTAGGAGTTGTGTTCCCTCCATGGAATATTTAGTTGTTTCAACAGATTTTTCTATAGTGAAAGAGGAGGCAGATGGTATAGAATATAGGAGAGTAGGATTTGTTTAGTCAAAGAGGGAGTAACTAGCAAGGAAAATTGGATAGCAGGATTTTTTTCGGTGACCGAAGATGAAACTAGTCAGATAGATTTTACCTCATTGATCAAGAATGTGACAAGTCAAATAAAATTTTCCCTAGTGATTGAGGATATGTCTAGTCAGACATATTGGACAACAATATGTTCTCCAGTGACCAAGGATGTAGCTAGTCATACATATTGAAAAACAAGATTAGGGAGTCATGAGGATTGGTGTGAGACTATGGTAAAAAATCTAATGCGGGATACATAGATACTTCCAGCATGGGAGGATGAGGTAAAACCATATGATGATGGATGGGATACCTCCCTTGCTAATATGGAGTGTTGGTTATTGTATCTTCATGAGGTATTCCCACAAGAGGCCAAGGTGTCAGACATGTGGGAATCTTCATTGGCACTATATTAGCATTCTATTTCAGTGAAGTTGGCTTGGGATGAGGCTAGGGATTCATGGGTTTAATGTTGGTTTTTGTTGTCTTGTGTTGGGGCTTCACATCCACAAGGAAATCTTAGTTTGATGTTGACTTGTGGAGGGGATTCTGTGGTGACCGCTAAGGATTGTATATAAAGGAGAGAGGTCATTGTGACATTTCATATCATGTAGATCATGTGTGGAGACATGATGGAGATAGCATAAGTGAGTCTTCACTTGTGATGGGAGGATTTGTAATCTCAGCAAAGGGAAATTATGCAAGGTGGTGAATCTAGCCCTGAAGAGAGAAGAGAAGAAGGTCGCATGTGTGGAGCAATTTTTCATACATTACACAATTTGCAGGAGGATGAAGTGTGTATATACGTGGGTCACATAATGATGAATAATGTATAGGGTATATGTGGGTTGCAGTGGAGAAAACAACGTATATACGTGGGTTTCCAGTAAGGTGAATTGTCTATCTGATTTTATGGGTAGGTACAAATCCGTATAGACTAATAGGTGATGTCAACAGGACATACATGTGGTATACAATATATTCATGTGCAAAGGATATTTACATAACAATGTTAAGGTTTGGTGTTCTTATTTGTATGGTTATTGGAGAACAAAGTTGTTCTCAGTTTTGGTGACTTCGGAGGACAAGGTTTTCCTCAGATTTTGGTGATAATGTATTGGTTGGGAGGGATGGTTTTTCCCTCAATATTTCTGATGTTAACAATATTACATAACTAAAATTGTGTCTCATGTGTATTGATGATTCATTTTTTATCTTTTTGTTTCTAATACATATGTTTTCAGTCAATAATTACAGTGTAAAGTTATTCAGTGATAACAACTAGGGTTTTAATGTTAGATCTCTAGGAAGCAACTTTCAGATCTGAAATTAGTCACATAGAGTTGCGTGTGAAAATTGACACAGATATCTTAGTTTATATATATAGAGGGGAAAGTAAAAACCCTAAATCAACTTCAAGAAGATGAAAAAAATATTATAAAGGAAGATGTAAAAGCCGACTAAAGGTCTCGATGGAGTGTTATGCAAGAAGCAAGTTTTTCCTTTACAAGATCTTATGAATTGACTTGTTTAAATTTCTCCCTCATATTTCCTCATGATTTATTCATTCCACCAGCTTTTCCATATATGTTTGGTAACAACAATATCTAGTTTTGAACATATCTTTCTCTAAATTATTCTAATCATTTTTCATGATATTGTAGGTCCAGAGGAGAAAAATCCCCGCTTGTAAAAAAGAAAATGTAGTTTAATTCAGTTGATTTAATTGTCATTGAGATCTTGTTGAGTTTGTTTCAGCCCTATTACTTCATACATTCTTAAACTTATTACATTTGGGATATTATTATCAATTTATCCCGCAAATAACTATTCATGTCATTACATTAGTGATTTCTTAAACTTTAAGTCTAAGCATGAGATTTCAAATGTGTGCCTATCAATATATTTTTTGAGTTTTAACAAAATGATCACGTTAAGTTATTTGATGACCTTCCCATTATACTTTTCTTTCATATTGCAAAGTCATAGCTGATTCTGGGTTCACTTTGTTTTAAAAGGAAGGAATAATATTTTTTGAAAGCAGAGTCCAAATACAAATCTTTGCAGATATATTTATTTATTTTTATTAAATGAGATGATGTCCTTGAAAAGTATATATGTATGTAAGATTTTGTACATATGTATATAGGATTTTTATTGGAATATTTGTTAATTTTTTATCTTGCACATGCATCTAAGTTCGAAAGAATTATATTCCATATATCAAGAAAGAGGAGTGCCACCTCTATAAAAACAAGGAGAGTCTTTCTTATTCCCCACAAGAGTTTCTCTCAATGTTGGTCATTTTCCCTTGACAAAAAAAATATCAACAGATTGGTGACTCCACTAAGGAATGATTTATGTTCAAGAAATATAATTATTTTTAAAGATCAGAAATTATTGATAAAATAGGAGTTGTTTGGTTGAAGTCTTGGAAAAATATCTGGCATATTTCTATCTGAATTATTTAAGATGAACTGGATTCTTGAAAACCTCGTTCAAGTATCATCAAATGGCCTTGAATATATGTTATTACATTTTCAAGAAAAAAACAATTTTTCCAACTTCTGTAATACCAAAGAAGCATCCAACATTTGGGAGGATGATCTCCCTAACAACTCCATGATTAAAACTCTATATTTTGAAGAAAGGTGACTTGTCGACTCCGCTAAAAAAAGTTTGGAACTTCAAGAAAATATATATGGAGACTCAATTGAAGAGTTTCTTCCATGTTGTGATGATATTTTCATCCCCCACCAATCCCAAAAAAAGTCTTTCGAGTTACATTAAAGGGATAAGGTACCCAAAGAAAGAAACAATTGTATAGAGGTCCACTCAATTTGCAAGGAGAAGTTCATCTGTTGCCAAATATTTCCATGGACAAGTTTCTTATGTTCATAAATACTTTAGAGGATGTGGATACAAATTTGGTTAAGTTTGATAGTGTTTGTGATATCTCTAATGTGTTTGAATATGATGTTGCATGCCATCTATTTATCTTAAATCTAAAAGGAAATTCTAATGAATGGTTTGATTCATTGATGCTTGAAACCATCACTAGTTAGGACATGTTAGCAGATTTATTTGTTGAGAAATATTTCCCAAGAAAACACCCATATTCATTTTTCTTGAAGTTGGTTGAAATACAAATGAATGAGGAAGAGATACTCAAGTATTTCACTTTCAGATTTATGAAAGTCCTTCATGAGATTCCTTAATAAAATTTTCCAAACGATTCCATCATTTTTAGCTGCTATGAAAATGTTTTTCCCGTGAATCTGATTTTTGTATTGAAGAAATAAGGAAAGTGAAGCGGGAAAGAGTTAATGCAATGAGCTCAAGAAGTTGAAGAAAATATTCATGAAAGTGGTGTTTATCTCTTAAACTTTCCAATACTATTTCAAAATAATGGAGAAAAGGATGCAGAAGAGAAATATGATGAAAGATGTGACAATTCCTCTACATCAGTTTATTTTCTTGAAGATAAAAGTGAGAAACATAATGTATTAATTCAAGAAGAATACCATCTTCCACATGCTCCATTAGTGGGAAATTAAAACCTCTCACATGCTCAATTTAAGATTAATTTTGACAATGAGTTTAAGGATGGATTTGATGAACCTCCACTGGATGCACATAAATATTTCAATCAACATGGTCATAGTTAAAATGTTACAATGGGTTCTCAAGTTCTATAGCCAGTTTATACAAAGTCTAAAGAGGAATTTCAACATAGGATTAATGAAAGTGATGACAAAAGTGTTGGATTGCTAAGGCGAGGGGGGGGGGAGGTGAATCAGTAATAGAGAAATCTAATCCTTTTTAACCATATAATCGAAGTGTTATATCAATGTAGAATTATCATAAAATAACTGCAGAGTAAATAAGCAATGAACAAATGAACAATCATACACATACATAGTACACCAGTGTTTTATGTGGAAACCCAAAGCGGGAGAAAACCATAAGATGATTTTTCTTATATGTCTTGAAGAATTACACTCATTTGAAGCACTGACTTCCTTTGTTTTCCAGTTGTAACTGGAAGGAGGCTCCAACCCCCTAGTTTCTCAGGCTACAACCTAAGGGAAGCTCCAACTCCCTAATTCTCTGGCTACAACTAGAAGGAGGCTACAACCCCCTATGATCTTCAACTACAATAGGAAGGTGGATACAACGATGGTGCAGACCCCCCTTCTCACCTAAGCGTTGCACGACCTCCCGGTCTAGGATAGATCAAGAAACTGAGTATGATTGATTCTATGGGTCTCTTCTAGACCCCAAACCCACTTACACAAGTTATTTCTCCAAAGACACAGGTCGTATGAGACCCATCATCTCTCTCCTGAGCATTGTTCAACTTCCACGCCAACTGGGTGCTAGTTCTTTTCTAGCTAAGCCCCTTCCTTCTTGCGACGATGGTTATGACCACTCGCCTAACTCAAAAGGCGTTTCACGATTTCGCGTATCGGGTCTTTCCACATGAGTCATCCTAACTCTCCTGATCTCTGAAATACTGACATGGGTCTAGCGTGTGTTATCCTCTCTATTCTCCTTCACCGATGTGACCCTTCTCTATGACTGTGGGACAATCTTCCGAGCATGTCGCGATTTCGTGTATCGGGAACTCCCGATGTGATTCAACTTCATTCTCCTGAGGTTCGAACTCCTGATGCTTCAGATCTGATGGCCCAGATCCTCCCTTGATCTGATGGCTCATATCAAATCATGCTCACTCCCAACTCTCGAAATGTCGATATTTCAAAGCACCAAATCAACGACCCACAATCCTCACAATCTAATAGTCCTGATTTCCTTTTTGCATATAAGGACTTTGCATTTCATGAAGTTGGAGGACCTCTCACCTCCCTTCTTCTGATATCTGAACTCCCGATATCTCCCTAGGAAACCAATGGTCTAGATCTCTCCTTGATCCGACGGCTCAGATCAAATTGCTAACTCGGATTTTGTGAGTTTCCAGAACTCTTACTTCCAATTTCATGAGTTGCGAACTCCTGACAAGACCATATCTATAGTTCAGATCCCTCATCCAAGTGATGGTTGTGATCAAATTGTGATTTATCGATTCACGAATTATTATAAATCTACCTTTGACTTCTCTGAGTCACGAGTCAACAAAACGTTGATCTCTCACCATGTGTCCCCTTTGATGGACGATTCCAATGATTTCAGAATTTTGTAACCCCACTCCTCTTGTGTACTTTCAAAGCTTATCATTAGTGCACTTTACCTTTATCGGATGGCTATAATTATTTTTCACTCAGACTGAACGATTGAGATCTTTCCCCCTCTGTGCCTAATCCTTGTTGTTTGGACGATGATCAGACGGTCCAGATATCCCCCCTGAGCTTACTCTTTCTTTAGACTTAGAATATTTTTGAAAGATTCAAAGGCTTCGACCTATTTCCTTCCTGTGAATTCGTTTCTTGGATCTCGGTAACACTTATGAAAAGTGTTATTCCTCCTGATATTGGTCTCATGGAGACTTCGACTTCCTGCACACTCCTTGTGGTTAAGGGATTTCGATAACTAAAATTTGAAGGATTTCTCAAAGATAAATTCCCCTCACCCTCCTAGCATTCTTCTTTTTCGATCCTTGGACTTCTTGTACAGTCCCTTCGACACTTAGTCAAATCTCAGATCCGTGCACTCTTTGCACTAGATCTTTACACAAGGTTTGGATTCTTGCGGACGACTATGCACCCCTTGCACCAGTCTCTTTGCACTCCTTGCAAAGGGAAAGTTTCTTGTTATCTCTTCTGAGTTTCATAATCAAAACAGATCCTATCAACGTACTCCTTGTGTTCTGTGTGCACAACTTGCACCACTTCAACACAAGAGAAAACAATTGAATCTTATCCTAACATTCATAGTTCCATCTACTCATAATGGAATTAATTAATTCATTCATGAGAACACAAGAATAGATAATTGCAAACAATGTCCACACCGTGCATTGGGTCAATTTTTCCTCTGTTATATTCAAAAGTGAAAATGGATACAATTAAAATCAAAACAAAAATTGAAAACTCAGAAATCTCTTACTAACTTGTAGCTAGCCTCATTTGGGTGTATAAAACCTCTATTTATCTCAGAGGTTTCTTAGGGTTTCCCTTGGCTACTTGTCTACTCTAAAACTTAACCTAATGACTATCTAGACCAATCGCATTCCAGAGCTGGAGTGGAAACTCCCACTTCACTTGTGATCGTTCAAGCGTGCCTCAAAATATTTTTCTGGCGCTGAGTTCAAGTGTTCCTCAGAAGATTATTCTGGCGTTGAGTTCAGGCGTGCTTCAAAATATCCATTGTGACTGTCAGCGTTGAGATTCCAAAAATATTCTCTGATGCTGAGTGGTCCTACTCGACATGTTTTCCAACGATGCTCCTACATCATCCTCCCCTTGACAAAAATTCATGGACTCTTGTCCATTAGATCCCGCACCAACTTTCCATGCTTTCGGATTTCAGATTCATCTTCCCAACTGGCATATTCTATTGGCTGTCCCTTCCACTTGACCAAATATTCAAAATAGGTCTTCCTCCTGGTATTTTTTCCAATCCTCTAACCAACAATCTTCTCCATCTGTGGTTTTTCTACTATAGGATTTTGTTTCTCACATTGAATCTTCTCTCGATATTCTGATCCATCTGCGTCATATTTCCTATAAGGATACATGTCTGAAACATTGAATATGGGCGATATGCCCACATCATCCGGTAGCTCAATATCATAGGCATTTGCATCAAAATTCCTCAAGATCTTACATGGTCTTATCTTCTTCATCTTTAACTTGTTATATGTTCCCCTAGGGAACCTTTATTTCCTAAGATGTGCCAGAACCTGATCTCTTACTTCAAATTGAGGTTCTCTGCGATGTTGGTCAACTCTGTGCTTGTATTCTTGGTTAGAGCTTTGCAATTGTCCTCTGATCTGGCTATGAAGCTTCTGCATTTCTGCAGCAAAATATTCTTCTACAATGCTCATGATCTCACTTTGTTCCAAGTCTCTCAATTCACATACTCCCCTGGGTTGCATTCCATACAATATTTGGAATGATATCTTTCCAGTGCTCCTATTTGGCAAGTCATTATACACAAATTCTTCTTGAGGAAGAATCTAATCCCACTGATTATGGTGCTCAGTGACCAAACTCCTTAATAAGTTTCCCAAACTTTTGTTTACAACCTCATTCTACCAATCTGTTTGAGGGTGATAAGTTGATCTGAAGGACAAATCTGTCCCCAATTTCTTCCACAATGTTCTCCAAAAATGACGAAAAAATTTGGTCTATGTCCAAGACAATGATTTTGGGTAGGCCGTGAAGTCTCACAACTTCCTTGAAAAACAGATTTGCAACATGTGTTGTATCATTGGTCTTCTGGCATGGGATAAGGTGTTCCATCTTTGAAAATCTATCCACCACCACAAATATGGAATCGCATCCTCTTTGTGTTCTTGGCAGTCCCAATAAATCCATGCTTATTGCATCCTAAGGCCTCTCCAGTATTGGCAATGGTTGATACAATATAGTGTTCGATATTTTCCCTTTTGCATGTTGGCAGATTCTACATCTATTTACAAATTTTTTTACTTTTGTTTTCATACTTGGCCAATGGTATGAACTGCTCAACTATGCAAACTCTCCACTATGCTTTTCCTTCAAAAGGTTATCCCTCATTGAGAATTTTGGTATGCACAATTGATTTCCTTTGAACAGTAATCCCTCTTGAATCATGTAGTCTGTCCACTGGCTTCTTTCTCTCAGCAGAGGATTTTCACATGCCTCATATTCTTCCTTGAAATCTGTATCATCACAATACATGTCCTTAAGGTGTTCAAACCCCAAGGTCTTCACTTGGAATTCCTGCAGAATCAAATATCTCCTGCTTAATGAATCAACAACTTTGTTAGCATTCCCAGTGATATGTTTTATGACAAAAGTAAATTTTTTCATAAACTCAACCCATTTTGCATGCCTTTGATTCAATTTTTCCTACATGTTTATGAATTGTAAAGCTTGGTTATCGCTATACAAGACAAATTCCTATGGGACGAGATAATGTCTCCATTTCTTCAAGGATTGAATTATGGTATAAAACGCCTTGTCATATGTGGAGTATTTTCTCTTGGTATCATTCATATTCTCATTGAAATAGGAAACATGTCTATTATCCTGACTCAAAACTTCTCCTATTGCAACTCCACTTGCATCACATCTTACCTTAAATGTATTTTCAAAATTCGGCAAGACTGGAATTGGTCGTTCTATTATTTTCTCCTTCAGTATATTGAAGCTCCTTTCGGCCTCTTCTTTCCACTTAAAATACTTGTGCTTCTTCTTCACTGTATCCATCATTGGTGCACAAATCCCACTGAAGTCTCTGATGAACTTCCTATAGAAACTTTCCAATCCATGAAATCTCCTTACCTCAAACATAATCCTTGGTGACGACCATTCTTTGATCGCTTTCACCTTCTTTGGGTCCATCTTCAATTCATTTGAAGAGATCACAAAACCCAAGTAAATGAGTTATGTCTTCATAAAAGATGACTTCTTCATATTTATCAACAACTTGTCTTGCTTTAGTCTCCTCATCACTACCATTAGGTACCTCAAATGCTCCTCTTTAGTCCTACTAAAGATCAATATATCATCCAGATATACAACCACAAACTTGCCAATGAAATCCTTCAGTATTTCATTCATTAGCCTCATAAAAGAACTCAGGGCATTTGTTAAGCCAAATGGCATAACAAGCCACTCGTACAAACCTTCATTTGTCTTAAAGCTTGTCTTACACTCATCACTTTATCTCATTCTAATCTGGTGATATCCACTTTTCAAATCTATTTTGGAAAATAAATTTGTTCCACTTAAAAAGTCTATCAAATCATCCATTCTTGGTAAAGGAAATCTATACCTGATGATGATATTGTTAATGGCTCTTGAGTCTGTACACATTCTCCATCCTCCATTCTTCTTTGGACTCAACACATTTGGTATCGCGCATGGACTCAAGCTCTCTCTGACCAAACCCTTGCCTAACAATTCATGGATTTGGTTCTTCACTTCCTCATTCTCTCGAGGTGCCAATCTGTATGCCTCTTTGTTTGGAAGACTTGATCCTGGTATCAAGTCAATATGGTGACTGATACTTCTGATGGGTGGCAATGATTAGGCAGCTCATCCACTACTATGTCAACAAAATTATCTAACAATTCCTGAACTTCTTCAGCAAAATCATCCATCGAAGTACTTGTAAAGATAACTCTAGGTTTCCTCACCACAACGAACTTCATCTCTTGTTCTTCCTCGACTTCTTTCGGGATTTCCTTCCCACTCATGAGAAGTATGCTTGTGCTAGCTTCCTCTTCACTTTCTTCTCCTCTATTGGAAGTAACATATGTGTCCTACCATTCTTCTCCAAGGTGTATGTATTTTTTCTCCCATCATGAATGACATTCTTGTCAAACTGCCATGGTCTTTCCAACAAAATATGGCATACATCCATGGGAATTACATCACACATAATTTCATCTCTATATCCTCCTATCTTAAATTCAACCAATCATTGTTTAGTAACCATTACCTGGTGTCCTTTCTGTAACCATGAGACCTTGTATGGATTTGGATGTGCAGTTGTCTCCAGCTCCAATTTCTCCACCATCTTCGTGGATACTATGTTATCAGTGCTTCCATTATCAATTATCACCTTGCATACTTTTTCTTTAGTCTTGAAATATGTTCTGAAGAGACTACTCCTCTGCACTAGCTTTTCAACTTCTGCCTCTAGTTTTAACAGAACCTTCCTCAACATCAATGATCTTCCATCCTCTTCTCCTTCTTCTTCAACATATCTTATCTGTGCCTCCGAAATGTGAGCCTCACGTCCTCCTTTATTTTTCTCAGAACATTCCCAAGACATGTTACATGTCTTTCCATAGGCATAGAATCTTACTTCTCCTCCTCCTCTTCTTCCTCTTCCTTTAGAAGAACTTCTTCCACCACCCTGTCTTCCTCGGGAACTTCCTCCTCTTTTCGAGTGACTATGTGGTTTCTTAGTCTCATCCTTACACTTATGTGCTATGTCATGAGTAACTCCCTTTCTTTTGTTTGGGGCTGGGATTTTCCCTCTTCCTCATTGGATTTTTTTTCCGGCCAACTTCTCCTCTTCCTTCAGCGCAAACTGATAATCATACTCCACTGTCCTTACTGACATCATGCTGAGCTCATCCTGGATTTCGTATCTCAGGCCATTTATATATTTGGAAACTTTTTCTTCATCTTTCTCTCTTTGTCTAGTTCTGATGGTCAGCCTATAGAACTCCTCTATGTACTCGTTAATTGTCATCCCTTTTTGTCTCGGGTTCTCCATCTTCCTGAACAGATTGATATGATAATCTTTAGGCATGAACTTAGCCTTCAGCTTGGCTACCATTCTGTCCCAGCTCTTTATCTTTTTTTTTCCTTTGCTTCTCCAATCAACTTACAGTTCATCCCACCACAATGTTGCATGTCCCTTTAGTCTAGTGACAACATGTCTCATCCTTCTTTCCTCATCGACGTCTTCATAGTCAAAATATTTTTCCATGGATCTTATCCAATCTAGCAGATCTTCAGCATATAAATTTCCTTCATACATTGGGACCTCTATCTTGGCTCTGCCTCCCAATTTGGAAACTACTCTCAACAAGGATTCTTCGGCAACATCCTCTCCTGTAGCTTCTTCAATGACATTCTCACCCACATATTCTTCACTCTCTGCAACACTGACATCTCCAGCATCGGGTGCTCATCTTTGCACTTTTTCCATCACCTCCAATATTTCATGAAGTTCTCGCATCTCTCTTTCTATAGATCGATTGGCCAAAGGTGGTTCCACTCATCTCCTCGGTGGAATTGTGTTGATTGTCTATCACACACAAAGTACAAATTTGAGTTATTCTATCTCCTCTCTTTCACCTGCTATCTGCAAGAAAAATTTCAGCTCTAATACCACTTGATGGTATCAGACTATATCCTTTCACTATATTTCTTTTTTCTGTGGTCTGCAAAAAAAAACTAGCTCTGATACCACTTGGTGCAGACCCACCTTCTCTCCTAAGGGTTGCACGACCTCCCAGTCTAGAATCGATCAAGAAACTGAGTTTGATTGACTCTTCGGGTCTCTACTAGACCCCAAACCCACTTACACAGGTCCTTTCTCCAAAGACGTAGGTCGTATGAGACCCGCGAGCTCTCTCCTGAGCATTGTTCAATTTCCACGCCAACTGGGTGCTAGCTCTTTTCTGGCTAAGCCCCTTCCTTATTGTGACCACAGTTATGACCACTCGCCTAACTCAAAAGGAGTTTCTCTATTTCCCGTATCGGGTCTTTACACATGAGTCACCCTGACTCTCCCAAGCTTTGAAATCTCGATAGGTGCCTAGCGCATGCTAGCCCCTCTATTCTCCTTCACCAATGTGACCCTTTTCTATGACTATGGGTCAATATTTTGAGCGCATCACAATTTCGCATATCAAGAACTCCTGATGTGATTCACCTCCGTTCTCCAAGGTCTGAAATCCCGATGCTTCAGATCTGATGGACTAGATCCTCCCTCGATTCGACGGCTCATATTAAATTGCACTCACTCCCGACTTTGGAAATGTCGATATTTTAGAGTGCCAAATCAACGGCCCATAATCCCCACGAACCAAAGGTCCTGGTTTTATTTTCATGTTTCAGGGATTTGTGTTTTGCGAAGTTGGAGGACCACTCGCCTCCCTTCTCCCGATATCTCCCTGGGAAACTAACGGTCCAGATCTCTCCTTGATATGTCCAGTCATATCAAATTGTGAACTCGAATTTAGTGAGTTCCCAGAACTCTTACTTCTGATTTCCCGAGTTGTGAACTCCTGACAAGACCATAGCTATGGTTCAGCTCCCTCCTCCTAGTGATGGCTATGATCAAATTGTTATTTCATGATTTGCAAGTTATTATAACTCTGCCTTTGACTTCTCTGAGTCATGAGTCAGTGAAACGTTGATCTCTTGCTACATGTCCCCTTTGATGGATGGTTCCAATGATTTCGTAATTTCACAACACGGATCCTCATGTGTACTTTCAAAGTTTATCATTAGTGCACTTTACCTTGATCGAACGACTACTACTATTTTGCACTCAGACCGAACAATTAAGATCTTTCCCCCTATGTGTCTTCTCCTCATTGTCTGGACATTGATCGAATGGTCTAGATCTTCCCCCCATGAGATTACTTTTTCTTCAGACTTAGAAGATTTTCGAAATATTCAAAGGCTTCGACCTTTGTCCTTCCTGCGAATCCATTTCTTGGATCTTGATAACACTTATGAAAAGTGTTATTCCTTCTGAGCTTTCTCTCATGGAGACTTCGACTTCCCACACACTCCTTGGGGTTAAGGGATTTAGATAACTCAAATCTGAAGGATTTCTCGAAGATAAATTACCCTAGCTCTCCTGGAATTCTCCTTCTCTAATCCTTGGAATACTTGTACATTCCCTTCAACACTTATTCAAATCTCAGATCTGTGCACTCCTTGCACTAGATATTTACACAAGGTTCAGATTCTTGCAGATGACTGTCCACGCCTTGCACTAGTATCTTTGCACTCCTTACAAAGGGAACGGTTTGTGTTATCTTTTATCACCAGAAGTCACCTTTGTATTGTGGCAGAGGTAAGCTCAGTACCCATCAGTTTATATGTCACAATGAATAAATTTAAGGGTGGTCTAATGGACACAGTATCAAGATTATATCGCTTTAACTCAGAAAACTGGGTTGGCATGCGTAGACAAGTGAGGTCTTGATCTAACTTCAGTCAGTGATTTGCTGCATAGTGGTGAGTAGGGGGGAGAACTTAAAGAAGACAAAGTGGTATGTTGTGGACGTCTGGTCTTTTGGCAGCCAAAGGAGAAGAAAACTTGAAAGACAAGATCTTCTTAGCTCAGAGCTACGGGGAACTAAATGAAATTATCTGAACTGAAACAATCATACATCACAACTCAATAATAATCGCCCAAATGGATCGTCCATGCCCGGGCCATTCAGTGTTGGAAGTAAAGCAACACATGGAATTGATTAAAACCGAAAGTGGTGTCATTGTGATCAAACATACATCACACAAACACAACTATCCTCGACTGGATCTTCCATGCTCGAGTGTTCTAATACATCCGTTACAAAGAGATGAAAGGAAAACTAAATTTCATTAGAAAAGAAGTCTCAAATACATAACATAACCAGAGAACCAGAGGATTTTACCAAAACTTTACAATCGGGAGCTTCGCTCAATCATGACCCTTTACAAAATGACAGAACTCCATACTTATACTCAAAAATTTTGTTCCTACAACAGAGGTGCGCACAGGTATTCTCATTAAAGGCTTTCTTCTGCATGCTCCCTGTCATATTGTGCGTGCAGTCTCCTGTCAGAAGTGATCTCTATCTGATGCAATCGTGTGTCAGGAGGGCTCTGCAGCTGGTCTAACTAATTGACAGTCCTTCCTGCACTTTCCATTTATGGTGGAAATGATGCTCAACCATCACCAACCAACCTTAATAATTGCTTCCTTAGGATCGAGAGGGACAGATTCAACACTGCACTTGTGGGACATGGTGGCCTCTACACTCTACCATTCAGAACTGATTTGGATGCTCGTAGGTGCAGCTAGATAGTCGTGGGCGTGAGCACAAATCTGGTGAGATGATGAGCACGAATGGTAGGCTACTAGGTGTGCGATGGCCATGTGGAGGAGACACGAAAGATGGGAAAAGTTGTGGGGCTGATACGGTGGGAGATGAGGTGTAAGAGGATGGAGGGGATGTGGAGTGATGTGGCACAAGTGGCGAAAGATGAGAGGGGAGATGCGACAAGCAGAATGGTGAATGGAAGACAGGTGTGAGGCAGAAAAAGTTATAGGGGAGCGGGGGGATGTGACGAAAAAAGGAGAGATATGGAGTGGGGGACAACTGCCGATGGGATAGAGGGGCCACATGTCGACCTGGTATAGGATCGGGGGCCACGACAAGTGGTTTTAACTTCCCCGCTTTTGGGCTTGATGTGTGTCTTTGGCTAACACGTAGCGCCTTAAACAACAGCGGTTGTTTTCCCCATCCCGCTCTAACATTTTTAACAGTCATGCATGTTGAAGCCCTGATATGGCCAATGACCATCAGATCGGGGCGTGCAAATATTGACCACCCAGTATTGCACGCATTTTAGCACAATGCATCCGGGCATAAAAACTTTTGATAAGCGCTAAAAGGTGGGTTTTCTAACCCTATTCTTTTCATTTTTCCATCCAAGGACCAGATCCAATGCATAAAACATCCCCTATAATAATATGTGATAACATTAGGCTCCATGGGGGATAGATTCCTCCTTGCGAGGCTCTAAGATCTATTTTTTAGTTCCAGTTGCCTTTCTGTTGGGCTATGGAGTCAAGCTCAAAAACACCCTGCTGAGGATTAAATGCTGAAAAACAAGATGAAAAGAACATACAAGGGCTCCAAGGAGCTTATTTATGTACAATCCTAAACTAATCAAAATTTACATGGTGCTAGGTAAAAGAAAATTTCCACCATAGCCAATCAAGTAAATTCCTAAATGAAAGTTTCTTTCATATGTCGGTGATCACTAGAAGATGATGCAATCATGAAAGAAGAACAATTACATCCTTCATCTTTTCTTCAAGGGATGAAGTTGAGATAAAATAGGGTGGCTCCATGTCATGAATGAAATGCCACTCCATGTACTCGTTGGCAGGCTCATATAATGAGTGGAAAATTCTATGAAATTTGTAGCAGAAAGCCTGCTCCGCTCCACAGCTGCTCATACAGGGTTGAAAATCATTGGTAGGCACAGGCAGATGGGAAGCTGATACAGGATAATTGTCCTTAGATGATGGTTTCTCACTAATAGGCTCTAGATAAGAGATAAACTACCCCTTCTGTTGTTCCTTTGGTTCTTCTTCTTGGCTCTCCCAAGGGTCGGATTCATAATCATCATAGACAAGACTGGTGGGAAAGATTTGGTTTTCATTCTACTTCTCAGTGATTTCTACAGGCCAAGGATGGTTCATTTCCTCATGATAATCTCCTTTAATAAAAAGAGGATAGATCTTTGTTGCATGTTCTTGGAAATCCTGCATATCAAGCTCAAAATATGATTCATAGCTGTCATATACAGGTTGACTATTCCTCTGGTCAACAAACTATGATGTAGGGCTCTGATGTTCTTCATCTGAATAATCATCAAAGCACGAGACAACAGGCACATCAGGAGTGGGATGCAGGGCCTTTATAGTCATGAGATCTTCATCATCATCATCCTCAGAAGAGTTGCCAGGGAGATCTGTCTCAAGGGCTAGAAAATCCTTTGCACTTTCTTCAGATTCCAACCTTTCTAGTTTGACAGAGAGAGATTTTACCAGCTCCAGCAGATGAATAGGGATGAGAAAGGACTGATTTCTGATCCAAGCCATTAGGCTCATCCTCACAACCTGCGTAGGAAGAAAACGCTATCTTGAATACAGTCGCTGTATCCCTCACAACAACTATGATAAATTAACTCAGAGGGATAAAACTTCTGACAATGGGTGTTGAAAGCTGCATGAAATTCTCCCAGTGAAGAAATGCTAGCAGGGGGTAAAGAATGATACCATTCATGAGCATCCCCTGCTAATGAGAACATGAACATCTTCATTAATACATCCTCCTGATGTATCTCCCATTGGTGCATGAGTTCATGAAACTCTCTGAGATGTTGAGTAGGGTTTTCCTCTTTAATCTCTCTAAATATAGGAAAATAATCACTCCATTCATTTGGAGCACAAACAACATTGGGAAAATCAGGAAAAGTAGAAAAATTAAAGGGAGTAAACCTTCGAGCCATGATTCTTTCCATTTCAAACCAGTGGAGTCACCAATCGATCCTTCAATGGAGTCACCACAGTGGAGTTTCCAGGTGCACAGTTGCAATCTTAATGTATTGGATTATGATGCACCTTCAGAACCAGTAAGATTTGTCGTTCAATCCCAGGGAAAATCTTCAATTCATCCCCGACAACGGCGCTAGAAATGTTAGCACCAAAATTCACCTCTGGATTGCAGCAGAGGTAAGCCCAATACCCATCATTTTATATGTCACAATGAATAAATTTAAGGGTGGTCTAATGGAAACGGTCTAAAGATTATATTGCTTTAACTCAGAAAACTGGGATGGCATGCGTAGACAAGTGAGGTCTTGATCTAACTTCAGTCAATGATTTGTTGCATAGTGGTGAGTAGGGGGAAGAACTTAAATAAGATGAAGTGGTCTGTTGTGGACGTCTGATCTTTTGGCAGCCAAAGGAGAAGAAAAATTGAAATACAATATCTTCTTGGCTCAGAGCTATGGGGAACTAAATGAAATTATCATGAAATTAAACAATCATACATCACAATTCAATAATAATCGCCCGACTAGATCATCCATGCCTATTTCATTCAATGTTGGAAGGAAAGAAACACAGGGAACTAATTAAAACCGATAGTGGTGTCACTATGATCAAACATACATCACAGAAACACAACTATCCTCGACTGAATCTTCCATGTTCGAGTGTTCTAATACAACCGTTACAAAGAGATGAAAGGGAAACTGACTTTCATTAGACAAGAAGTCTCAAATACATAACATAACCAGAGAACCAGAGGATTTTACTAAAACTTTACAATAAGGAGCTCCGCTCAATCATCGACCCTTTACAAAATGACAAAACTCCATACTTGTATTCAAAAATTTTGTTCCTGCAGCAGAGGTGTGCCCGGGTCTTCTCAGTAAATACTTTACGTCTGCATGCTAACTGTCAGACTGTGTGTGTAGTCTCCTGTCGGAAGCGATCTATGTCAAACGCAATCATGTGTCAGGAGAGCTTTGCAACTAGGCTGGCTAACTGACAGTCCTTCCTGAGCTTTCCATTTATGGTGGAAGTGATGCTCAACCACCGCCAACCAACCATAATAACTACTTCCTTAGGATCGAGAGGGCCTGATTCAACACTGCACCTGTGGGGCATGGTGACCTCTAAACTCTACCATCTGGAACTAAGTTGGATGCTCACAGGGGCGGCTAGATAGTCATGGACGTGAATGAGGATTTGGCAGGATGATGAGTGTGAATGGTAGGCTACTGGGTGTGTGATGGCCATGTGGAGGAGACACAAAGGCTGGGAAAAGTAGTGGGGTTGACACGGTAGGAGATGAGGTGGAAGAGGATGGAGGGGATGTGGATCTATGTTGCATAGGTGGCGAAAGATGAGAGGGGAGATGCGACAGGCGAAACAGTGAATGGAGGATAGGTGTGAGGGAGAAAAAGTTATAGGGGCGCGAGGGGATGTGACAGATAGAGGAGAGATATGGAGTGGGGGACAACTATCGGTGGGACAGAGGGGCCACATGTTGACCTGGGATAGGATCGGGAGCCGCGAAAAGTGGTTTGAACTTCCCCTCTTTTGGGCTCGATGTGTGTCTTTGGCTGACACGTAGCGCCTTCAAAAACCGCAGTTCTTTTCCCTGTCCCACTCTACATTTTTTAATGGTCGTGCATGTTGAAGCCCCGATATAGCCAATGACCGTCAAATTGGGGCATGCAAATATTGACCGCCCAGTATCGCGCGCATTTTAGCACAATGCACTTGGGCATAAAAACTTTCGATAAGCACTAAAAGGTGGGTTTTCTAACCCTATTCTTTGCATTTTTCCATCCAAGGACCAGATCCAATGTAGAAAACGACCCATACAATAATATGTGATAACATTATCTCTTATGAGTTTCAAAATTGAAACAGAACCCATTAATTCACTCCTTGCGTTCTATGTGCACTCCTTGCACCACTTCAATAGAAGAGAAACCAATTGAAACTTATCCTAAATTTCACAGTTCCATCTACTCACATCGGAATTCATTCATTCATTCATGAGAACAAAATAACAGAGAATTGAAAACAATGTCAACACCATACATTGGGTGATTTTTTCCTCTGTTATATTCAAAAGTGAAAATGGCTACAATTGAAATTAAAAAAAAAATTGAAAACTTAGAAATCTCCTACTAACTTGCAGCTAGCCTCATTTGGGCATACTAACCTCTATTTATCTCAGAGAGTTCTTAGGGTTTCCCCTGGCTACTTGTCTACTCTAAAACTTAACCTAATGACTATCTAGACTAGTCACATTCCAGAGTCGGAGTGGAAACTCCCACTTAGCTCGCGATCATTCAAGCGTGCCTCAAAATATTTTTTCAGCGTTGATTTCAAGCATGCCTAAGAAGATTATTCTGGCGCTGAGTTCAGGCGTGCTTCAAAATATCCACTATGAATGCTATTGGAGTTACTTCACACACACCTAGGATTTATTTTTCCTAAGGTTATTCCTTGTTTATTATTCATAATTAGTCCTTATCCAGTCTCCTATATTTTAGGGGAGAATATTCCACCTGGAGAATATTATCTTTCAGTTGACACTTCAGTTTGACTAGTTGAGTTGAGTTTAGATGTTGCATTGGGATCATCACCATGCAACATTGGGACAATCACCATGCTAATTAGAACTTGCCTTGGTATCATCACCAGAATGGTGCATTAGCCTTGATTCCCTAAGTTAACTCCTCACTACTCTTTGTTCAGTCAGTTAACTGAAGACTAGTTGACTAGTTAACTCAACTAGGTGGAAGTTCACTACCGTAACTGCCTGAGAGACTAGAATAGGTGGTAGTTCACTCCCATAACTGTTGATGTGTGTCCAGATCACTCTATACCACCAATATGGCACATTTTTTCACCTCAAGTCGAACTCATTGCGATATACAGAGTATATCATGTGTAAATTATTCATTATTCACAACGGTTAATGAGAATTCTTCCATTCTTTCTCTCCTTCTTATTCATTCTCCAATTCTCTTTGTAAATGTGTGTATTATTGTTTAGCTAGATCTATTATGTGTAGTTTCAACACATTTACATGGTACCAAAGCCGAAAGACTGCTAAGAAAAATTTACACCAATTTTTTTTGCAGGTACAAAAGATTGAAGACAACAGAAAGATGGAATTCCAAAAAGAATAAATTCTTACACCTTACAACTATTTTGCATGGAAGGAGAAAATAGCCATACATCTCTGATTTAGAGGGTTGTATAGGTTAACCATCAATACAAATACAGAGCTGACATCAGCCATAGAAAAAAAAAAGTACTTAAATCTCATGGATGAGGCACTCGGAGCAATTTGCAGTCTTATTTCTCCTGATCTCCTTTTTCACATATCTTCCTATAAGACTCCCAATGAAGCCTGGAAAATCTTGAAAGGGATCTTTGGAAAATAGTATGAGATGAGGGGACACGTGCTAGAGGTGGAGCTACTCACATTGGATCCAAAAAGCTTCGACAATATCCAAGATTTCTTTACAAAATTCAAGGATTTACTGTTGCAACTCAAAGCTTGCGGGGTTGATAAATCGGCGGAGGAGAAACAAATGGTTCTCACCATTCTCTCCAAGATTGGACATGAATTCTATGTATTCATATCCACTTTCCATACTGTCATATTCACCTTTGGAGACACCTAGAAGATGCCTTCTCTTGAGGACTTTATCAAATCCCTCACACAAGAGAAAACCAAGCTCATCAACATGGGCACAATCAAAGGCCCAAGGGCGCATGCACTCACTGTGCATGATGGCAGCCACAAATATCAGATATATAAAGATAAATATAAGAGGAAATATTATGCACATACGAAGAAGGAAGGGTACACAAAACCCTTCACCGATGCCTTCAGATCCAAAGGAGAAAAGGGAAGAAAAGGAGAGAAATGCACATACTGTCACAAAGGAATCCATTTGGAGTCCGCATGCATGCAAAAAAAAATAGATCTGATGTCTCAGATACTTCAGCAAAACAACCTTGGAGATTGCATCCCCGAGGGTGGAAAGAAGAAGAAGCCAGAAGATCTGAATTCCAAGAAAGGAAATTCTAGCCATGCCTTGATTGCCATCAACTCCTCTCCTGATGCTTGGATTGTAGATTCAGGAGAATCACATCACATGGTTGCCTCAAAAGTAGTCTATTCTTCATTGGATGCATGCAAAGGTCATCCTATTCTGATGGGGGACAACTCTTATGTCGAAGTCACCAGAAAAGGAAGGATTGAACTCACCAATGGAAGCTTCGAGAACATGTTACATGTTCCCAAACATTCTATCAACCTTCTCTCTGTATATCAGATGAAAAATTCTGGCACCGAAAAGAAATTCATCTTCACACCAAATTCCATGGACATCTACGACATGCAAACCAACTCTAGGGTTTCTACCGGTGAGGTAAATCATCCGTCTAGATTGTATACTTTTTATGAATTCATTGAACCTGATTCTGCTTTACTGCTTACTCATGCTGATGAAAGTAGTAGGATATGGCACGAAAGGTTTGGACATTTGAATTTTAGATACATGCAATGGCTTAGCAAGCACAAATTATTTGATGGTCTACCAAACATCCATTTCTCCAAGGGAGTGTGTGAGGGATGTGTTCTCGAGAAACACCCTCAAGAGAAATTTGACAAAGGAAAGTCTCAACAAGCTTCCACACCTTTAGATTTGATCCACAGTGACCTCATGGGTCCTTTTCCATATCCATCAATCAGCAAAGCAAGTTTTGTTCTCATTTTTGTTAACAATTTCTCACGCTTTACTTGGATCTACTTTCTCAGTAAAAAATCAAAAGTCTTTCAACACCTCAAAGATTTCAAAGCCTTGGTTGAGACACAATCTGTAAATAAGATCAAAGTCCTCCGAACTGATAACAGGGGAGAGTATGTAAATCATGAGATTAATAATATTTTCCATGAGGCAAGGATTCATTTGCAACACACAATTTCGTACACTCTGTACCAAAACGGAGTTGTTGAGTGGAAAAATCGATCTCTAAAGGAGATAGAATATTGCATGTTGCATGCAAAGTCACTACCACAGAGACTATGGGCTGAAGAACTTAACTGTGCAACATACATCCAAAATATATCTCCTCATAGATCTGTCAAGGATGATATGCCCTAGGAGGCTTGGAGCAGCCTCAAACTGGAAGTGACGCACTTTTGCATTTTTGGTTCACGTGCATGGGCCCAAATTCCCTCTGAAAAGAGGAAGGCACTTGATCCATAGAGAATTGAGTGCATTTTTGTTGGATACCCCGACGGTGTGAAGGGATATCGTCTTATTGATCTTTCCTCGGACCAACTCATCATTGAGCATAGTGTCCAATTCGAGGAAAGTGTCTCGCATGTATCTCAGCAGCCGCATGCATACACCTTCACTCTTCCACCTATTCTAGATGATGAACATGCACATGACAACTCTTCTTGAGATGTGAGTTCTGATTCAGAGGACTCAGATGATTCAGATTCACATTCAGAGTCAGTACAGTTGGATGCAGAGTCAAAGCATCCAGATGTAGTTGTAGAGCCAGAGAAGAGGCCCAAGTGGGCACATACTACTCTTCAGGATGTAGGGGATCTCATCTGTGATCCAACCGATACGAGGAGGACTTGGTCTGATTTCAAGGAGCCTCCTATTGCACTCACTGCCACTGAACCATTGCCTTCGAGGCATATTTTCTTGGTTCAGTCTTTAGATCCATAGTCTTATGGCGAGGATGCTGGAAATCCCTTTTGGGAATCTTCCATGTAGGAGGAGTACAAATCCCTCCTCGAGAAACAGACTTGGGATATGGTTCCCCTTCCTTATGGGAGGAAACTTGTCATATGTAGATGGGTCTATAGGACCAAGAGCGCAGTAGATGGATACATTAGCATATACAAAGCTAGGCTTGTCGCCAAAGGCTTTCAACAGGTTCATGGTATTGACTATGATGAGACCTTCACTCTAGTAGCAAAGATGGATTCCATATGATTGGCACTTTCCATTGCGGAAGCCAAGGGATGGGAAGTCCATCATATGGACATGAAGAATGCA
This sequence comes from Picea engelmannii, assembly GCA_009831015.1. NCBI lineage: Eukaryota > Viridiplantae > Streptophyta > Pinopsida > Pinales > Pinaceae > Picea > Picea engelmannii. The sequence continues at coordinate 3,077,054 of ML776967.1, read as the reverse complement.
TTTCTTCACGGTGATCTCTCTAAGGATATCTACATGGAGCAACCCCATGGATTTATGTAGGACTCATCTTTGGTCAGTCGACTGAAGAAGTCACTTTATGGCCTCAAACAGGATCTGAGGGCATGGTATGCCAAGATGAAATCCTACCTGTTGTCACAGAACTTTGTACATTGTAAATCATACTTGAATGTATACATGCTCAAGATGGATGATTCACTTATACTTTTAGTTCTGTATGTCGATGATTTGATGATCACCGATTGCTTGACTTCAGTGATTGCTGCAGTCAAGAGGATTCTTCATGATAGGTTTTTTATGATGGGCATAGGTCTGCTACACTTCTTTCTTGGGCTTGAGATCAGTCAGGATGCATCAGGAATCAAACTATCTTAAGCCAAGTATGCATGAGATCTCCTTGAGAGATTTCACATGACAGAATACAAGTCTACTCCGACTCCTTTCCTATCAGGAGTCAAACATGAGGATGGCAGGGAGACTTCACTAGTTGACAACACATTGTAAAGAAAGATAGTGGGGAGCTTGTTGTATCTCACATACTCTAGACCAGACCTCTCATATGTAGTTGGCACAGTTTCTAGGTTCATGTAGGAGCCGCATGAGCTACATTGGAAGGTTGCAAAGCATATCCTTTGATACGTACAGGCCACCATCACCTTTTGGATTCATTATGCAACAGACTCTACATTAGATCTCATTGGGTTTACTGATTCCGACTGGGTTGGCGATATCATTGATCACAAGTCCACATCTGGTTACTCACTTAGTCTTGGTTCCGAGTCTAGCTGTTGGTCGAGAAAGAAGAAAGCTTCCATTGCTCTATATTCAGCCGAGGTAGAGTACAAAGGGGTAATTAACATAACCATTCAGGATATGTGGCTACACCATTTTCTCATTGAGTTGGGCATTCATTTTCATCAGTCGATAGTCATCAAGTGTGAAAACCAGAGCCCTTTGAAGTTCTGCAGAGATCCAGTTTAGAGGCAGCGGAAAAAGCACATAGAGATCCACATGCACTACATCCAAGACTTAGTACACGAGGGGATCATCGACTTATAGTTCTATCCTTCAGCAGAATAGACGATAGACATTTTCACCAAGACCTTCACTAAGAAGAAATTTCATTCTCTGTGAGGTCGTCTTGGAGCGAAGGACACAGTTTCCTAGCAACTATAGTTCTTCTTTTTACATACATTGTACCTTGAAGGGGGGTCTTTCCCATGAGGTTTTCCCTCTTTCCTCACTTTATTTTCAGTGTATCTTTTGTACTTTGGTACCTAACATGGCCTCATTGCCAGGACCCAATCTTTTTTTTGACCATAGTGATGTTCAGGCAGGGTGTTGGAGTTACTTCACACACACCTAGGATTTCTTTCTCCTAAGGTTATTCCTTATTTATTATTCATAATTAGTCATTATCCAGTCTCCTAAATTTTAGGGGAGAATATTCCACCTGGATAATATTCTCTTTTAGTTGACACTTTATTTTGATTAGTTGAGTTGAGTTTAGATGTTGCATTGGGATCATCACCATGCAACATTGGGATCATCACCATGATAATTCGACCTTGCATTGGTATCATCAACAGAGTGGTTCATTAGCCTTGAATCCCTAAGTTAACTCCTCACTACTCTCTGTTCAGTCAGTTAACTGAAGACTAGTTGACTAGTTAACTCAACTAGGTGGCAGTTCACTCACGTAACTGCCCGAGGGACTAGAATAGCCGACAATTCACTCCCGTAACTACTAGTGTGTGTCTAGATCACTCTATACCACCACTATGGTGCATTGGTTCACCTCAAGTCAAACTCATTGAAATATACAGAGTATATCATGTGTAAATTATTCATTATCTACAATGGTTAATGAGAATTCTTCCATTCTTTGTCTCCTTCTTCTTCCTTCTCCAATTCTCTTTTCAAATGTGTTTATCATTGTTTAGCTAGATCTATTATGTGGAGGTTCAACAAATTTACAACTGCCAATATTGAGATTATGAAAATATTCTCAGATGTTGAGTGGTCCTGCTCTGCGTGTTTGCCAACGATGCTCCTGCATCAAACCACCTGTCCTTGCCCCATCCAACGGCTCCGAAATATAAATGAAAAATGTAGACACTATCATTGAATCAACGACTACCACTGTCAACCTATATCAATAACCTGTAACAACCTATACAAATAAACCTGCACCAAACAACTTGTACCAATAAACTAAACCAACATTTACCATGCATCAACCATGCATCAACCTTGACTCATCAAGATGTACCAACATCATGAACTATACACCTCATGTACGTGCCAACTCATCAACTACTTGTCTCAACCATGTACCCAACATGTACCTCAACCATATACCAAAKACATACACCAATATAACCATCAAAATTTATCTAACAATTCATCACTCTATCCATAAACCAAATACCATAAACCCTTACATCAAACCATGTGACATAACCTCACTATTATTTAGCAACACATCACAAACGAAACACCAATACCCATATGCCAAATACCAACTGTATCCCTCAACAAATCTGATATATGCAACAATACTGAACATTTAATACCATCTCAAGATATAAACCCTAGCTCACAAAACATACCTCAAACAAGATGTGTCATATCTCTCATAAATAGACCCCAACCATGTTGTTTCTGCAGTTTTTCTGCCGCACTTTTTCTGCCTCACTTTTTTTGCTGCAATTTTTTTGCCGCGATTTTTCTCTCGCACTTTTTCTGCCACGATTTTTCTGCCGCGAATTTTCTGTCGCACTTTTTCTGCTACACTTTTTCTACCGCACTTTTCCTGCTGCACTTTTTCTGCCACATTTTTCCTACCGCACTTTTCCTGCCGCACTTTTTTTTTCGCACTTTTTCTACTGCACTTTTCTTGCCGCACTTTTCTGCTGCAATTTTTCTCTATCAATAATACTTGCCCAAATAACCTTTCACAAAATAGATATTCAATGATATTAAAGTGTGATTGAAATGAGAGAGCCTTATCTCTTATTTATACTTTCATGTAGCTTCCTCAAGGGGTTACCTTTTAACCATCTTAACCCACTTTCCTTATTTTAGGGTTAACCAACTTCTAACCACTTGTCTACTTAGTAATTTCTCCATTAACTTTATTATTTAAATAATTTCTTTTGTATCCACCTTGACTTATAGTACAGTCATCACTTCACTTTATCATTTACCTTCTAAAATCTCTCAAACCACTTTCCTTATTTTAGGGAGTTATCCATTAACTTTATTATTTAAATAATTTCTTTTGCATCCTCTTTGACTTATAGTACACTCATCACTTCACTTTATTATTTAAATAATTTCTTCTTTGCAAACACTTTGACTACTTTGACCTTTTAGGGCTTCTAGATGACTCATGAGGGTTCTCCAACTTCACATGACCATAATTGTCTAACCGTGAGGAGTTATGTGACATTCCACATACCACCAAAAATGGCATGACATGTACTATACATATAGAATAGTCTTACCTGCAAATATATCAAAACTCGTACCATTATACATCAAACAAACTTGGGTCCATTACCCAAACCTTTGTTCTACCTAAATTCACTACCAGACTTTCTTCAAGGGTTGACATCAATGAAAACCAACCCAATTAATCAACAATCTCCCCTTTTGGCATTGATGGAAACACTCTGATGCAATACTAAAGTCATGTCATGAAATATTGAAGTCATATCACTCATGCTCCCCCTGTGACCATCACTCCCCCTGGAACTATGTCTCTATGTTCTGCATCTAATAAATCTCCCACTCTTTGTCATCAATGGAAAAGGTATATTTCCATTCAGGGTTGCTCCCCCTAGCTGAAATGTCCTTAGGGATACTCCCCTTGAATGAAATCTTCCTAAAAATGATCTCCCGACCTTAATTGTCCTCTTTATATTGCTTCCTCATGTAAATCTAAGAAATATAAGATAAGCACTAAAAAACATTAATTTTGGAGTAGAAATAACTCTAAGTCTCTGGCAAAGATACTCAAATGCTTCCCGTGGAAGCCATTTTCTAAAGATTTCTTCCACTTTTTCTTTTGTGCCCACATATTCAACTCTGATGTTGTTTTCTACAACCTATTCCCGTAGAAATTGATACTTGATTGGAATGTTCTTCGTCTTGGAGTGAATCACCAGGTTCTTTGAGATACTGATGGTGCTTGTATTATCACAATAGATTGGAATGGGCTCATCATACTCAACCTGTATATCTGTCAGAGTTTGTTTCATTCATAGAACCTATGTACAACATGTTGCTACTGCAATATACTCTGCCTCAACTGTAGATAAAGATACTGATGATTGATTCTTGCTTAGCCATGATACTAAACACTCACCCAAGTAGAACATTGCTCCACTAGTGTTTCGTCAGTCATCAATGCAACCTGCTCAATCTACATTTGTGTAGGTAATAAGTGATAGATCCTTTCCTTTTGGATACCATAATACAAAATCTTTTATTCCTTTGAGATATCTGAAAATCCTCTTCACTACTAATACATGTGATTCATTTGGTACTGCTTGAAATCGTGCCACCTGTCCAACTGCCTGCATTACATCTGGTCTGGATGTTTTCACATATAGTAGGGTACCAATCATTGACCTGTATTGCCTCTGATATGTAGACTTTGAATCAACATTTTTTCTCAACTTCCAACTAGTTTGCATGGGAGTGATAATTGGTTTGCAATCTTCCATTCCAAACCTCTTTAGCATTTCTATGATATACTTGGTTTGAGAAATAAAAATTCCTCGGTTGCTTTGACGTATCTGAAGTCCCAAAAAGAAGGATATTTCTCCAAGTAATGACATTTCAAATTCATTATGCATATCCTTTGAAACATTTTGGCTTTAACCTGTTATCATCACTACCAAAAATAATATCATCAACATAAACTTCAATTAATAAAATACTATATTGACTTACCTTGATGTAGAGGTTGTTGTCTGCACTTCCTTTTCTGAACCCTGCATGTTGTAGATATTTATCCAGTCTAGAGTACCATGCTCTAGGAGCCTAGTTTAGACCATACAAGGCCTTCTTTAATTTACACACATAATCTGCATTCTCTAACAACTGAAATCCTTCTGGTTGTTCAATGTAGACTTCTTCTTCAAGTTCCCCATTCAGAAAAGTTGATTTTACGTCCATCTGATAAACTTTAATATTTTTGGAGCATGCATAAGCTAAAAGCAATCAGATTGCTTCCATTCTGGAAACTGGGGAAACTATCTCTTCAAATTCGATTCCTTCAACCTGTGCATATCCTTTACATACCAATCTAGTTTTGTTCCTTGTAACATGTCCATATTCATTCAATTTATTCCTGTAAACCCACTTTGTGTCAATCACATTCTTATCCTTTGGTCTTGGAACCAATTCCCAAGTGTCATTTTTATCTATTTGATCCAATTCTTCATCCATGGTCTTATTCCAAAATTCATCCTTGCTGGCCTCTTCAAAATAGGTTGGTTCAATTGTATATGTGAGTGCTAGGTGTGTTTGTTATGGTGAATACATTCTTCTTCTAGTCTCAACTCTTGCATCTTTGTTTCTGATAATCTAATATGAAGGACCATTCTTTTGTACTCGTCTGCTAGGTGTCTTTGGAGTCACTTGCTGAACTTGTACTTCTTCTTCTCTCGGATCCTCTTCGTCTTCCCCTTCTTTTTCATATTTTGTTTCTTCTTCGTGAAGTTGTACCATTGATTCATTTTCTTCTTCGTTCAATTATTGTCTACCTGTTTCATCAATTATTGCATTTATGTTTTCCACAGCTTTGTTCAATCTCAGGTTGTAACATTTGTATGCTTTTCTTGTACTTGAGTAACCAACAAGTAATCCTTTGTCCACACCAGAATCAAACTTTTCCATTCTTCCATATTCTCTTTTGATGTAGCATTTGCTTCCAAAAACTCTGAAGTTCTTCACATTTGTTGGTCTTCCTTTCCATAGCTCGTAAGGAGTTTTTTCAGTTTTTTTTCTGAGCATTGCTCTGTTTTGAATGTGAACTGTTGTATGCACTACCTTTGTCCAAAAAAATCTATCAATTTGGAATCCATTAGCATTGTTCGAGCCATTTCCTATATTGTCCTGTTCTTTCTTTCAACAACTCCATTCTATTGAGGTGTACTAGCAACAGAGAATTGTCTTTTTATTCCATGAATTTTGCAGTAGTCCATAAATTCCTTTGAAGTGAACTCTCCTCCATTATCATATCTCAAGTATTTGATTTTTGAATCCAGATCATTTTCAACGATTTCCTTGTATATCTTAAAGTTTTCAAAAGCTTCTGACTTATTCTTGAGAAAGCAAACTACAGTCATTCTTGTATAATCATCAACTAATAACATAAAGTATTTCTCACCTTTTAAACCCTTTGTTGTAGTTGGTCCAAATAGATCAGTATGCACAATTTCAAGTAGTCTTGTCGTTGAATATTCCCTTGATTTGAACCTGGTCTTTGTTTGCTTTCCTTGTTGACAATGCTTGCATAAAGTGTTGGTTGGTTTCATGATCTGGGACATTTCTCTGACTTCTTCTCTTTTGTTGACTTTGAAAAGGTTATCAAAATGTATTTGACCCATTATTCTGTGCCATAGCCAACTTTCATCTTCCTTTCCTAGACAACAATTTTCATTTCCAATTTCACTTAACAAGTATATTTTTCTTAAAGTTCTTGCAGTTGTAGCAATCAATTTTCTTGAACCTTCTTTTCTTATCTCTCACTTTTGTGAATCAAAATTAACATTATGACCTTGGTCACACATTTGAATCACACTTAGAAGATTATGTTTCATATCTTCTACTAGTAGAACATTGTCTCCATTTGTATTCTTGTTCCCAATTCTGACTGTGTCTTTTCCAATGAATTTGGTTCAATCATCATTTCTAAAGGAGACTGAACCATATCTTTCATTTCTTAATGTAATAAACCTATCTCTATCACCTATCATGTGTTTTGAACATCCACTATCAACATACCAACCACGTTTCTTCTTCTTAGCTTGTAGAGAGTGTGTGCATTCTTCATTGTTGTATTGATTCTTCTTTCTTATCCATGTCCTTTTTTGAGGTTCTTGTCTGTGATTGTTGTTGTTCTGTTGTGGTTCTCTAAGAGGGATTTCCATCCTGCAATATTTGGCCATGTGTCCAAATTTGTTACACTTGTATCATTCCACTTTAGTGCTCAATCATTCAAACCTGTTGTAACTTCTTCTCTGTGTTTCACTAGGCCTTCTTGGATAACCCTTTTGTCTATGACTTTCAATTTTTTTTACGTTCCTGTTGTTAGCTCTGCAATTCACATCTTTATGTCCAAAATTATTACATGCATAACATAAACCAAAAAATGTAGTTTGATACCCGGGAGTTGAAGATATTCTAAAAGGAGGTGCTCTTATGAATCCTTCTTCTTCCCGAGACCTATCTGTTTCTATTGATCATTGATTTTGAAATCTGAATCTTCTCGGTGGAGGAGTGTCCCTGTAATTTTCTTTGTAGACCTTCTTATCCCCTTTGATTGTTTTTGCATAGCTTTTTGGATATGTTTCTTGTTCTGTTTCTTTGGAGCTTGATCCCTTTTCTGTCTAATTGTATCCAAGTCCAGACTTGTCATGATTAGGCCTTTGACTGCTGATAATGTCATTCAAAACTTTTGAATTGTTCTGCATATTTTTCTTTTGAAGATCCTTTCTTAATGTGACAAACTCTGCTTTCAAATTTTCAATTGTCCTGTCTCTTTCTTCTAGTTGTTCTTTGAGTTCTTCTTCAATTCTTTTATCTTCTTCAATTTGAACCTTCAAATTTGTGATCATTTGTTCTAATTCATAAGTGTCTTATTTCTTGTCTAATTACTCTTGTAGCTTCTTGGTTTTCCTCTTTTCTCTTCTGATAACTTCTATGACACTCATCAATTCCTCTCGGTAGTCAACTTCTGCCTCTTTAATTTCTTCTTCAACTTCTTCATATTTTACTTTGGAGTCTTCTTTATCAAAGTCTTCTACTTCCATGAATAGAACCCTTTCTGTTTCACTGTCACTGACTTCATCTTCATATGATGATGAGATGTCTTCTTTGGTGCATAAGATTTTCTTGAAAACTTTCTTTGTGGTTCATTTTCCTTTATATGTTTGTCTTCTTTTTGAGTCACCTTCATCATTTCTCTTTTTCTTATAGGACATTTGTTAGCAAAATGACCAATACCATCATAATTAAAACAAATTAAAGAAAGCTTACCTCTATACCTACTATCGGTTCCCTTTTTCAGTCTTCTGACAAAGTTGGTCACTTCTTCATCATCTTCCAAGACATCACTATTGCTGCTATGTTCTTTTTCATGTTACTTTCCCTTTTCCTTTGATCTTTTGGATGCTTCGAAGGCTTCTTATTTTACATCTGGATTTTCTTGTTTAGTTCTCATTTCATATGTTGTGAAGATTCCATGTAGTTCATCCATGCTTATTGAGTTTAGATCTACTCTTTTTTCTAGTGCTCATATCTTAGGGTCAAATCTCATAGGAAGAGATCTTAGTACCTTTTGAACAATTACAGATTCTTGAATTTCTTCTCCCAATCCTATGATTGCATTTACTGTTTCATCGACTCGTAAGAAGTAAGATGCAATATTCTCATCTTCCTTCATCTTTAGTTGTTCGAACTGACCTCTATAAGTTTGAATCTTTGCTCCTTTGACTTTTGAATCTCCTTCATAAATATTTTGAAGTTTGTTCCAAATATATTTAGTGGATTTACAATGTGCAACTTTGGTGAATATCGTTTCACCAAGACCATTCATAATTGCATTTGTGGCTTTGGAATTATTCTGACTGAGTTTTACTGCTTTGCCATTTGTTGGCGGAATTGCTGGTATTATGTATCCATCTACAATTGATTGCCAAATTTCAAATCCCTATGCCTCTATATATGTCTTCATCATTATGCTCCAAAATTCATACTTTTGTCCATCAAACTGTGGTATTCCATTTTTATACAAGTTTTTTCTCTCCATGATCTACCTTTTAGTGGTTAAACTGATTTCTGAAGGAACCAAGTCTGATACCAATTGTTGGATTACTAAGAGGGGGGTGAATAATTAATAGAGAAATATAATCCTTTTTAACCATATAATCCAAGTGTTATATCAATGTAGCATTATCATCCAATAACTGCAGAGTAAATAAACACTAAACAAATGAACAATCATACACATACACAGTACACCAGTGTTTTACGTGGAAACCGAAAGAGGGAGAAAACCATAGAATGTTTTTTCTTATATGTCTTGAAGAATGACATTCATTGGAAGCACAAACTTCCTTTTTTTTCTAGCTACAACTGGAAGGAGGCTCCAACCCCCTAGTTTCTCAGGCTACAACCTGAGGGAAACTCCAACTCTCCAATTCTCTGGCTACAACTAGAAGGAGGCTACAACCCCCTATTATCTCTGGCTACAACCAGAAGGTGGTTACAACCACCTGCCCTTGCGCCGTCCAACCGCTCTGAAATATAAATTTCAAATGTAGACAACTTGTCATTGTCACTAAATCAACCACTGCCACTGTCAACCTGTAACAACCTGTACAAATAAACCTGCACCAAACAACCTATACCAATAACCTAAACCAACATGTACCATGCATCAACCTTGACTCGTCAAAATGTACCAACATCATCAACTATACACCTCATGTATGTGTCAATTCATCAACTACTTGTCTCAACCATGTACCCAACATGTACCTCAACAATATACCAAAGACATACACCAATATAACCTTCAAAATTTATCTAACAATTCATCACTCTATCCATAAACAAATACCATAAAACCTTACATCAAACCATGCGCCACAACCTCACTGTTATGTAGCAACACATCACAACCAAAAGACCAATACCCATATGCCAAACACCAACAAAAAATACCAATTGTATCTCTCAACAAATCTGATATATGCAACAATACTGAACATCCAATACCATCTCAAGAGATAAACCCTAGCTCACAAAACATACCTCAAACAAGATGTGCCATATATCTCATAAATAGACCGCAACCATGTTGTTTCCGTGATTTTTCTGCCGTGATTTTTCTACCTCACTTTTTCTACTGCGATTTTTCTTCCGCGATTTTTCTGATGCACTTTTTCTGCCGCAATTTTTCTATTTCACTTTTTCTGCCGCGATTTTTCTCCCACAATTTTTCTGCCATGATTTTTCTGTCACACTTTTTCTGCCACACTTTTCCTGTCACACATTTTCTGTCGCACTTTTTTTGCCGCACTCTTCCTGCAACACTTTTCCAATGCAATTTTCTCTATCAATAATACCTACCCAAATAACCTTTCACAAAATAGATATTCAATGATATTCAAGTGTGATTGAAATGAGAGAGTCTTGCCTCGTATTTATACTTTCATGTAGCTTCCTCAAGGAGTTACCTTTTAACCATCTTAACCCACTTTCCTTATTTTAGGGTTAACCAACTTCTAACCACTTGTCCACTCAGTAATTTCTCCATTAAATTTATTATTTAAATAACTTCTTTTGTATCCACTTTGAATTAATTATACTCATCACTTTACTTTATTATTTACCTTCTAAAATCTCTCAAACCACTTTCCTTATTTTAGGGAGTTCTCCATTAACTTTATTATTTAAATAATTTATTTTGCATCCTCTTTGAATTATAGTACACTCATCACTTCACTTTATTATTTAAATATTTTCTTCTTTGCAAACACTTTGACTACTTTGACCTTTTAGGGACTCTAGATGACTCATGAGGGTTCTCCAACTTCATATGGCCATAACTCTCTAACCGTGAGGAGTTATGTGATGTTCCACATACCACCGAAAATGGCATGACATGTACTATCCATCTAGAATAGTCTTACCTGCAAATATATCAAAACTAATACCATTATCCCTCAAACAAACTTGGGTCCATTACCCAAACCTTTGTGCTACCATAATTCTCTACTGAAATTTCTTCAAGGGTTGACATCAATGACAACCAACCCAATTAATCAACAAAAAGTTGTCACTTTACATTAAGCCTTCAAGCTATTGATTTTTCATCTGGAGTAGAGTTTACTGAAGAAGAGATATTCCAAGAATCAAAAGAATAAGGGAATTTGAAACAAGAGGCACTACTACATTGGGTGGAAATTACGATGAAATATTATGACGGTTTAAAATATCATCGTAATTTTTTTTCTTTTTTTGGACTAAATTTACTTCTTTTTTTTTTGGGGTCCAACTGTTCGCCGCTCTAGCGACCAACATTCCACGTTGGTCATTCTAGCAACCAACATTCCAACTTTAGTCATTATAACGACCAACTATGGCACGTGTGAGAATCAAATGGTCATTGACTTATTGTTTGGTCAATTTGACCGAATTCGTCGGAAGATTGACGAAATCAATCCTATATATATCTTAGTTACGAAAAATGTGCTATAGTTGCGACAATCATTTTCTACATTTGCATGAGTAATTTATGAAATGGTATTCTGGTTTTTTATGAAATCTTGATTTCAATTCTCTTTCAATAAGAGAAATATTGAATTGATTAGACTCTACATAGCTGATATTTTGAAGGTCAGTACTTAAATTTTTTATGTGTGATTTAGTAATTTGGTGGTATTGAACTATTTTATGCTTTATTTTAACTCCTTAAATCAGATTTTATGGTTTATTTTAACTCCTTAGAAAGATTTTATGGTTTATCCACTTTTCACAATGTCAAGGTCCTATAAAAATGGATCTGAAAATAACTAAAACTGAATATAATCAAAAAATGATATGACGAGTAAGATCATTGTAGGTCGAATTTACCCTCTTATCATTACTTGGCAGTCTATAGCTGAAGATCATGGAGTTCAAGATCTCTGTTTGACAGTTGGGTGATTTCTGTCAAAAATAGAAATGCCATTTGGCTTCCTTCTTTCGCCATATGTCTTCAAAACTTAATGAGGATGATGATTTAACTTCTAATAATTATTATCTTTAATTTGATACCATTCCCACATGTTCTGGAAATTGAAAAATGTGATCTGGGTAGAAAGAATTAAATTATGGAATCTTCATCACATTCGATGGTTCATTGGTCTTGCGTTTTTCCTTTTAGCCGTCGAAAGTCAGATATTTCAATGGCTCACTACATTTTCAAATTTGCCACTTAGCCACCGAAAACCCTAAAATAAACTCTTATCTGATACTTTGCATATCTCTACCTCATGAATATCTAGTGATCCATTAAATTATTATGTTTTCCTTGAATTGACGTATTAAAACCCTTAATGTGAAGATATGTATCTAAAAGGAGTTAGAAACTATAATGAAGCAAGATGGAGTAATGATGTTAATTCACAATCATAGTATGAAAATAGTGTTTTGACAAGACACCAAGATGAGAAATAA
>ML776967.1:2974716-3011538 GCA_009831015.1 Picea engelmannii | reverse complement strand
AATATTAAAATTGACTCTGGATAGATTATTTGTATAACTACCAAATGCACATATTTTAAGTTAATACATTTCATAGGATTTATGTGTTTCTTATTAATATGCACATTGTACATAGCTATGCCTTCAATTGTTATTTCCATATCAATGAGATATGTATTAAAATTGGTCATATGTTGGATGTGACTATCAACCTCCTAGGGCCTATATCAGGCTCGGGAAGGCTTACTATCTTCTTTACATGTCGTTGTAGCTTCTAAATTTCAGCTTCTTTTTCCTTGGATTTTTCTCTTAGGAATTGTTTTTTCACATGCTCGGGAGGTCTTCCACTGTGAAATATCCTCCAACCAATGCTCTAGATTCACCTTCCACAATTTGAGGCTCGATATTAAATCCCCTAGCATGGATTGAGACTCATCACAATGGTGCTTACATCTAGAAATGATAAGGTAAATTGAATCACCAGTATTGACCATTAGGGGGTTGACTCCAGTGCCAGCTCCCAAGTACATAATGAAAGTGTTATCTCTCGAAGAAATCACTCCCTGACTGTAGAAGGGTGTAAGCTTGGTAACTTAAATAGATCAATAAACTGTGGAGGAAAAAGGATCAAATCGGATGACATTATAAACTCAAATCCATTTAAAAAGATATGGGCCACCTGAAATACCAAGGCCTTAAACTATGTTGCTCAAAAGGTTTTATTCAATGTGTGAAAACATGGAGAAGACTCATTATGCTAGCAAGAAATACCTACACAAAGGCATATGTGAATGGCCAATAATGATAGGTAAGATACTTCTTCATACCAGCAGAAACATATATAAGATTTGTATATAGTAGATGGCTAGACATAATAATTAAATACTTGCAACTTAAGATTATGGGTGCACTGATACGATGACAACTATCTGGCACTAAGACAAACATAAGAAGCAATGTATATAAGTCTAATATACCAACGAAGAGATGGGATGACAACCTTCTATCATTGAGTATACATAAACTTGGAAAGAAAGTATATGAAAATTGAACAAACAAAGTGAAAGAAGCTCGATGTCAAGATATATTCATGGACATCTCCAAAGGATGAAATGTACAAGTCTTCAAGAATAGAACCATAGTCCTCAGACTATTTTCCCCCCCTTTGGTGTCTTAGATTTCTTAGGATTTTATAGCCTTTACATCAAGGTTTCAAGATCCTAATTTAATGGATCTGAAATACCAAAAATAAACATAATCAATTTTATATTTTAGCATAAATGATCCAATCTTATCATCATAAGTCGAATTTGACAACCTGGAGAATTATTTGGCAGCTTGCTGGTGAAAATCACAGATTTAGAAATCTCTCTTTGATGGTTGGGCGATTTCTGTCAATAATAAACATGCCATTTGGCTTCATTCCCTTACCATATGCCTTCAAAACTTGATGAAGAGGATGATCTAGCTTCTGATAATTATTATCTTTAATTTGAGATCATTCCCATAGATTCTGGAAATGGAAAAACGTGATCTGGGCAGAAAGAAGATTGATCTGGACTCTTCAGAGATTTCAGTAGCTTAATAGTCGTGTATTTTGACTTTTAGTCGCCGAAAGTTAGAGATTTTCAGTGGCTCATTACACTATAAATTTCACATTTATCCGTCGAAAGCTAAAATTAACCTTTGGCCTATTTTTAGAGGTGAAATCCTCATTTTATTGAATTTATGTGAATTTGAGCCTTTCTCAAAACCTCTAAATCTTTAAGATTTAAAAATAAAATTATTATCTTTAATTTGAGATCATTCCCACAGATTTTGGAAACGGAAAAACACAATCTGGGCAGAAAGAAGACCAATCTGGACTCTTCAGAGCTTTCGACGGCTTACTAGAAGTGTATTTTGCCTTTTAGCCACCGAAAGTCGGAGCTTTTCAGCAACTCATTAAACTGTAAATTTCACATTTAGCCGTCGAAAGATAAAATTAACCTTTGGCCTATTTTTAGAGGTGAAATCCTCATTTAATTGAATTTATGTGAATTTGAGCCTTTCTCAAAACCTCTAAAACTTTAAGATTTAAAAATAACTCTTCTACCTAATGATCCTCTTATCATGTGATTTGGGAAATATTAGCAAGTGATTTTTTATCGCTAACAAAACCCCAACATTATTCCTGTGTGAATGACATATTTAAAAAAAAAAAAAAAAAACCAACATTAGTTGCTCTAGTGACAAATAGGTTTGTCGCTTGTATAGCCATTTGGTCGCTTGACTAAGTTTGTCAGGGTTGTCTTGGTCTCTCTTGTGACTAATATTAGTCATTAGAATGACTAACATTAGTCACTAGACTGACTAATTATGGTCGCTAGAGTGACCAAGTTTATGTTCCTTAGAGATGCTAGTAAGGCTTGCGACTAAAGTGGGTCATTAGACCGACTAAAATTAGTTGCTAGACCGACTAATTATGGTCGCTAGAGTGACCAAGGTTATGTTTTCCTTAGAGATGCTAGCAAGGCTTGCGACTAATGTGGGTCACTAGATTGACTAATATTGGTGGATGGACTGACGAATGGAAACTTTTCCCTATTGTGTATAGGCTTATTTTCTTGGTCACTAGATCGACGAATATCCATTTGTAGTCGCTAGACCGATGAATCTATTCCGACGAAAAAAAAATCATCTTGGTCGCAACAACAACCCTATTTTGAAGAAACTTCGTCGCAAAAACATTCAAATTTAGTAGTGAGGCTCCATGGGTGGTATATTTTATTTCTAAAGATAGTGAAATTGTTGGTGAAAAACAAATTCAACCCTATAACTCTCCACAAATTTTCAGCAACAACTCATTTTTGTAATATCATTATGGCACTATTGTCATTGTATGATGAAAGTATATCTTCAGAACATGGCCAATGAAACAACACTCTCAATCATGAATGGGAGTAATCAGATGAATTGGTTATGTACATGGCTACATTAGAAGACTACTTACACTTGAAAGTATCCCTAATCTCCAAGTAGGATAAGATAGTTATATTTTTGTTTTCTCGTGTATTTAATATTGTTCTTTCAGTAATGTTTGCCTAATAATAATTTGTTGGATCGATATAATGGTTGAGGATGACTCCACATCCCAATGGATAAGGTAGTTGGTTTTATTTGGGTGTTCTTAGAAACCCACAAGGGGTCATTATCCCACAATTGGATCCAAATATTGATGTGTTTTCTTGACACCCATAAACTAGGTGATTAGGCACATATTTGAACTTATGTCTTTTTCAAATGGAAGCTATTTTTTTTCAAATGGAGACTAATTGTTTTTTTCAAATTTGTAAAGTGCCAAATAACGCTCACATGTTGATCATTAAGACCCAAAAAGTTTTAAATCAACATCAATGTTGAATTTTGTCTTCATGCAAGTCCAATAGGGATGGATTTTCTTTTTAACAAAAGGGAAGAAAATAAAATTTTACTTAAATAAGGAAATCACTTGTGTCCATATTCTCAATGAATATTGTTGGAATATTCACCAATACAGAGATATGGGTGAATTAATATTGAGCATTTTTTACCATTTTTAATCACAATGTGTAAGCACTTAATATATTAACAATTTATCACTTATTATTTCATTCAAGAAACCATAAAAATATAACCATATATACACAGTACACAAGAATTTTACATGGAAACCCAAATGGGAGAAAACCAAAGAATGATTTCTTATATATATTAGAATATTACATTCAAAGGAAGTACAAACTTCCAAAATTATCCAGCACCAATTGGAAGGAGGCGCTAACCCCCTGATTTACAAGCTCCAACTTAAAGGAATCTACAACTCCCTATATTTCCAACTCCAGCTAGAAGGAGGATCCAACCTGAAGGAAGCTACAACTCCCTATATTCTCCATATAAAACTAGAAGGAGGCTCCAACCCCCTTTCTTTTCCTCTTCCTTCCTCCCTATAATATAAATGGAGACTCAACCTATCACTATTATTGTCACTAAAATTGATGCATCATCATTATCAAAACATGTCACCATTACTGTCACTAATACTGATACATCATCATCAACAAAATTGGATCCACTACAATGGATACATCATCATCATCAAAGGTATATCAACATCATAAACCTGGGTCTACTTAGAAATTGGTTCCACATAAGTATCCTAGGTCCATATGGTCCCACATATAAACCCCAACATCACATCTTTATCTCGAACACATGTTTGGGACTAGTTTTTGGATTAGTCACAAACCCTAACTTCCAACAAGTATTAGTTCATACATGTAACAAATCAAGGTTTGAAACTTGTACCCAATAGTATTTTATATCCTCTTTGAAAATCCTCCAAGTTTCACTTCTTGATTTGTCACTATTTCATTTCTTGAAAATCCTCCATGCGCTCAATATTTCATATATGATTATGAACCTAAAAAACATAATACAAAGTATTTTACTCTTTCCAATTCAATTTGTCTCACACAATTTGAATCTTCTATGAATAAGTTATGATTGTTTTACCAGGAACACCTGTTTGAGACTAGTTATAGGACTAGTCAAAAACCATATCTTCCACAGAGTGTATCTCCAAATGTACAATGACCCAGAAGCTGAAATTCGTACTATAAGTACTTTGATATGTATTCTCAACATCCTCCAAGTTACACTATCTAAACCATTCTATAAAAAAGTTTATAGTGAAAATGGTAAGATGGCCTTTAAAAAACATACCTTAGAACACATCAGCACAAGACTTCATCTTCCCTCTGAAATTCACTGAAAATATTGTACTAAGATATAACAAGATTGAATGATGAAAATGATAGCTTCTTAATGTGTATTTATACTTTTCCAAGTACCTCCTTAACTTGACTTTAGGCCCAACCTGTAAATTCTTTGACCATACTTTGGGCCTTTCATCTTTAAGAGGGAATAACTTCTCAACCATGAGGAACCATGAGGCGTGCCACCTACCATTGGAAACAACATGAAAAGGACCATAAATATATGGAGGTATTTTATACAATTACAATATCCTTCATACTATTTTTCTCCAATCAACTTTGGGATTCATGACCACACCTTCGGGGCTTCTTAACCACTTAACCATATTTACAAGGCTTCTTGGAGACTTCTTCAATTTGTATTCCCATGAGGTCCATTCTTAAATATACACCATAAGGGACCACTTTGGAGACTTATTAAAATATGCCCATCACTTCTAGATTCTTCAAGACTTTCTTCAGAGCTTCTTCTAGGGTTGACATCAATGAAAACCAAATTCCCAACAATATCCCCCTTTGGCATTGATGGAAACACTCATACTCCCCTTATGACCATTTCTCCCCCTATCTTCATGCTTATGATTTTTATCTTCCCTTTTGACATCAATGGAAAAGGGTAACACCCCCTGATGATTTATCTCCCCCTGTATTCTTTGCAAAATGTCATGTAGATCACCGTGGCGTAGAAAATACTCCCATTTTATGTCGAAGATACTCAAAAGTCTCTCTTGGGAGAGGTTTGGTGAAGCTATCTGAAATTTGTTCTTTCATCTCAAAGTAATCCAACTTAATATTCTTTTATGTGACTTGTTCTCATAGAAAGTAGAACTTGATATGAATATGCTTAGTCTTGGAATGCATCACTAGATTCTTGGAGATACTTATAACACTAGTATTGTCACAAAATATTGGAATATGCTCATCATATTTTTCCTGCATGTATTGCAGGGTTTTGTTCATCTATAGGACCTGAGTACAACATGTTGTTGCTGCAATATATTCTGCTTCTGCCATAGATAAGGATACTAAGGATTGTTTCTTACTTAACCATGACACCAAACAATCACCCAACTAGAAGGATGTTCCACTAGTATTTCTTCTATCATAAATGTTTCTTTCCCAATCTACATCTGTGCAGGCGACCATAGTCACATCATTCCCTTTCGAATACCACAATCCAAACTATGTTGTTTAGTTGAGATATATGAATATCCTCTTTAATTCCATAACCTGAGTCTTGAGGCTGTGACATAGAGAAGGTTGCCAATTATCGATCTATAGAGTCTCTAATCTTCTTCTTTATATTCATCATCTTTTCTCAACTTGCAACCAGTCACCATAGGAATACTTACGGGTTTGTAATCTTCCATTATGAACTTATTCAACATTTCTTTGATGTACTTGGTTTGGGAAATGAAAATACCTTCATCTAGTTGAGATATATGGAGTCCCAAAAATAAATTCAACTCACCAAGTAGGTACATTTCAAACTCACTCTACATACCTTTAGAAAACTTCTTTCTCAACCTATTATCATCACTTCCAAATATGATGTCATACACATATACTTCAATGATAATTATGATGTCCCAATCCACTTTTATGTAGATATTTCTATTTGCATTTCCCTTTCTAAAAACTTGTTGTTGTAAGTACTTGTATACTCTTGAATACTAGGCTCTAGGGGCTTGCTTGAGTCCATACATAGATTTCTCCAATCTGAAAATGTAATCTTCCATTTCTAATAGTAGGAACCCTTTTGGTTGTTCAATGTAGACTTCTTCTTCTATTTCTCCATTTAGAAATGTTGATTTTACATCCATCTAAAATACTCTTATCCTTTTGGAACATGCATGGGCTGAGATCCTTCAGATTACTTCCATCGATACAATAGGAGAATTTTTTTTTTCAAAATCTATTCCTTCAACTTGAGCATATCCTATGCATACTATCCTTTCCCTTTTTCTGGTTACTTGTCCATCTTCGTTTAGTTTTTTTCTGAACACCCATTTTGTACCAATCACATTTTTGTCCTTAGGTCTTGCAATCAGTTCCCATGTCTCATTCTTATCTATTTTATTTAGTTCTTCTTCCATGGCCTTGATCCAATTTTCAACATTGTTGGCTTCCTCAAAACTGTTTGGTTCAACTATGGGTAGTAGTGCTAGATGCATATGTTCTAGTGTACTAGCCCATTTGCTTCCTTTGGTTTCTATTCTTGCATTTTTATCTCCAATAATTTCTCTTGGTGGATGACTATTTTTTACTCGACGATTAGGTGTCCTATAAGGTATCTGAAAATCTTATTGTTCGTTCTCTTTTTGTCTCATTGCTTCTCTTCTTGTTCTTGTTCATGTGCTTCTACTACTTCTTCTTCTTTTAGTTCTTCTTTTTCTTCCTGCTCTTTTGAAATTTTTCTTTCTTCTCTGGTCTTCAACAAATTTGTTTTATCTATATTTACATTGATACTTTCCATTTTTTTGTTAAGTCTTAGGTTGTAGTAATTGTATTCATTGCTTTCACTTGAGTAACTGACCAATATGGCTTTATCATCCTGAGAATAAAATTTTCCAATCGTGTTATCTTCTCATTTTATGTAACATTTTCTTCCAAACACTCTAAAGTGCTTCTCGGTCTTCGATTCCATAGTTCATATGGAGTCTTTTCATTGTTACTTCTAAGCACTCCTTTGTTCAATACATGAGCGGTTGTATGTACCGCTTGTACCCAAAATATATCACCCAACTTGGAATATTTCAACATGCTTCTTGCCATTTCTTGTATAGTTTTGTTATTCCTTTCAACAACTCCATTTTGTTGAGGTGTCCTAGATTCTAAGAATTTCTTTTTTATTCCATATTCTTCACAGAAATCCATAAATTATTTTGACATGAACTAGCCTCCATTGTCTAATCTCAAACAATTGATTTTCAAATCAGTCTCATTTTCAACCATTTCTTTGAATACCCTGAAAAATTTGAATGCCTCTGACTTTTTCTTGAGAAAGAAAATTGTGGTCATTCTTGTATAATCATCAATAAGTAGCATGAAGTATTGTTCACCATTCATCCATTTTGTTCTCATTGGTCTGCATAGAACAATGTGTACAATTTCCAATGTTTTTTTTGTAGAGTATTCCTTTGTCCTGAACATAGCTCTTGTTTATTTTCCATGTAGACAGTTCTTGCACATAATATTGGTTGGATTTGAAATTTTACTCATTTCTCTTACTACTTCCTTTTTGTTGATTTTAACAAGATTGTCAAAGTTCATATGACCCATTCTTTTGTTCCAAATCCAACTTTAATTTTCCTTTCCCAAGAAAGATCTTTCCTTTCCAATCTCATTTAATATGTATATATTGTTTGGATTCCTTATTGTTGTTGCCACCAACTTTCCCGATCCTTCTTTCCTTATTTCACATTTCTTTGAGTCGAATATGAGTGTTTGTCCTTGGTCAAACATTTGACTCACACTTAGCATATTATGCTTCATATTTTCGACAAGTAGAACAATTTATGCCATAGCATATTTACTTCCAAGATTGATTGTTCCTTTTCCTATAATTTTGATTGAGAAATCATTTCCAAATGAAGCTGGTCCATCTCTTTCTTTCTTTAAAGTTACAAAATTGTCTGTGTAACCTAGAATATGCTTTGAGCAACCACTGTCAATATACCAATCACTTTTTAATTTTTTTGTCTTGTAGAGCAATCGACATTCTTCAATGTTCATTTTATCCTGCTTTATTTTCCATATCCTTAATGGTTCCTTTACATGAATATTGAAATCCTACTTTTGTTCCTTTGGAGGAACATTCAATCTATAGTCTTTGGCCATGTGTTCGAAATTCCTTCATTTATAACATTCTACTTCATTATTTAATGAGTCAAAATTGTTATATTTTTTGTTATATGCTTCATGAGGCTTTCTGAGATAATTATTTCTAGAGTAACATTCATAGCTACCTCTATTCTTAGCATAGAATATTGTAGATTTTAACCTTGTACAATATTTTACTGCAAATATATTTTCAATAAAAGAACAAAAAAGATACAATGGCAAATACACACATTACACAAAGATTTTTCCCCTGGAAACCCAAACCGGGAACACCAACATATTCTATATTCTTCCATATGATACATTTCTTACAATAGAATATACATATAGGATCTATTGGCATCCAAAACCCTAACCCAATGACTTAGATTAGTCAAAAAACCTAATTCCTTAACCGGAAATAGAAAAACATTGGCAAAAACCATGTATCAAAAAACCACCCAAAAATGCGACATGTTTCCCAAGGAAAAATAAATTTCTCATGGGTGTTTCCCCTAAATCCCTGCGCAAGGGGATTTCACCCCCAAGGGGGCTCCTATTATCCCCCCCTCTGCGCCCGATGCAATGTAGCATACACTATATCTAGTCATGCAAAGAATATAACACATACTCAACAAATCTACATTTTATAGCCTTGTGCCAAAAATTATTACAGGAATAACATAAGCCAAGAAAAATGGTTTGGTACCTGAGTGTGGGGATCTTCTAAATGGTGTAGATATCTTGTAATATTATTATTGAGTTCTCTCTATTGTTGGTTGTTGATTTTGAGTTATGGATATTCTAGGTGGTGCAATTCTTCTGTAATATTCTTCTTGAGTTTTCTCCATTTCTTGAATGTTCTCCTTTAAAAGCATTCATTCTTCCTTCTTGATGGGACCTCTAATGACTTTTTCATAACTCTTTTATTCTTATTCCTTTTATGTCATCATGGATCTAGAACCCTTCTCAATATGCATTTGTTTGTATCCTAGTCCAGACTTGTCATAGTATATCCTTTGATTGTTGATGATTTCATCCAATATTTTGGTGTTGTTTTGTTGCATGTATTTCTTCTAAAGTTCCTTCCTTAGTGAGACTATTTCAGCTTCCAATTTCTCCTTCATTTTCTCCTTTTCTTTCAACTAGTTTTTGAGTGTTTCTTCAATCCTTATGGATTCTTCTAATTCGAAATTTAGCTTCATAATCATCTGTTGGACTTCTTCAGAGTTGGGATTTTGAAAACCCTCCTTTATCTTGATCAATTCTTCCTTGAGTGGCTCGTTTTCTTCCTTTATATTTTTGGCTCACTTAAGGCACTGATTAGTTTTTCTTCAAGATCTACTTCACCTTCTTATTCATAATATTCTTCATCATTTTCTAATTCCATAAAGAGTACTCTTTCTGAGTCACTGTCACTATCATCATCCTCATGTGATGAGGATCTGTCTTCTCTTGAGTAGAGGATTTTATTGAAGGATTTCCTATTTGTTTCTTTTCTTGTCTCCTTTATAACATTTATTTTATTTCTTCGGATCTTCTTCTTCATCACTATCTATATTCTTATCATAATTACATTAAATAGAAAAATGACCAATTTTACCACAATTAAAACATTTCAAGGAAAGCATGCATTTGTACTTGTTAGTTCCTCTCTTTAACTTCCTTACGAAGTTGGCTATTTCTTCATCTTCATGAGAATCATCACTGCATATATAGTTTGACTTTGACTTTTGATTATTCTTCTTTGTCTTCTTGGATTCTTTGAAATTTGCTTCCTTCCTGGATGGATTATCCTGCTCTTTTCTCATCTCATAAGCGGTAAGAATTGCATGTAACTCATCCATGCTCAATGTAGTAATATTTTCTCTTTATTCTAGGGCTGGAATATAGGGATCAAATATGATTGGAAGGGACCTTAGCACCTTTTGAACAATTATTGGTTCTTTAATTTCTTCTCCTAATCCTTTAATATAATTCATTATTTCACCAACTCACAGAAAATTAGTTGCAATATATTCATCTTCCTTCATTTCCAGTTGTTCAAATTGACCTCTATAAGTTTGAAGCTTGGCCCCTTTGACTTTGGCATCTCCTTCGTAAACATTTTGAAGTTTGTCCCAAATATCCTTTGCAGAGTCACAATGTATAACCTTGACAAATATTGAATTAGTCAGGCCACCCAGAATAGCATTCATAGCCTTCAAATTGTTTTTAGAAAGTTTATTTCCATATTTATCTATTGGGGGAGTGGTAGGTGTCTTGTATCTGTCTACTACTGATTTCTAGACATCAAATCTGTGTGCCTACAAAAACGTTTTCATCCTTCTATTCCAAAAGGAATTATTCTTACCATAAAACATTGGTGTTTCGTTCTTAGTGCAATCCATGATCTACCTTCCTATGGTTAGACTGGTTCTAAGGGACTTTCTCTAATACCAATTGTTGGAATATTCACCAATACTGGGAGGGGTGAATCAATATTGGTTCTTTAATTTCTTCTCCTAATCCTTTAATAACATTCATTATTGCATGTCCTCGAGGTGTAGGACAGTCGGTGACGGAGTGTGTTGTTAAGCCACTCTGTGATGAAAAGTCACCGGTTCGAAACCTGCAGGGACAAAAAATCCAACCATGTTAAGGGTTGGTGTGGCTCAGGCCGGGTGCGATCCCCGGGTGATTTTGACAGCTTAGATGCCTCTGAGTCACGGTTTCTCAAGCCGCGGGTTAATCCTGATGCCAACAGGTTCGACCACATTAACAAACAAAAAAAAAACATTCATTATTTCATCAACTCGCAGAAAATAAGCTGCAATATATTCATATTCCTTCATTTTCAGTTGTTCAGATTGACCTCTATAAGTTTGAAGCTTGGCCCCTTTGACTTTGGCATCTCCTTCATACACATTTTAATGTTTGTCCCAAATATCCTTTGCACAGTCACAATGTATAACCTTGACAAATATTGAATTAGTCAGGCCACCCAGAATAATATTCATAGACTTCGAAATTTTTTTAGAAAGTTTATTTCCGTATTTATCTATTGGGGGAGTGGTAGGTGTCTTGTATCTATCTACTACTGATTTCTAGACATCAAATCCATGTGCCTGTAAAAACGTGTTCATCCTTCTATTCCAAAAGGAATTATTCTTACCATAAAACATTAGTGTTCCGTTCTTGGTTCAATCCATGATCTACCTTCTAGTGGTTAGACTGATTCTAAAGGGCTTGATCTAATACCAATTGTTGGAATATTCACCAATTCTGAGAGGGGTGAATCAATATTGGGCACTTTTTACCTCTTTTAATAAAAATGTGCAAGCACTTATGATATAAACAATTTATCACTTATTATTGCATTCAAGAAACCATAAACACATAACCATAAATACATAGTACACATGAATTTTACGTAGAAACCCAAATGGGAGAAAACCACAGAATGATTTCTTATATATATCAGAAGATTACATTCATAGGAAGCACCAACTTCCAAAATTATCCAACACCAACTTGAAGGAGGCACCAAACCCCTGATTTACAGGATCCAACTTGAAGGAAGCTACAATTCCTTATATTTACCATCTCCAACTAGAAGGAGGCTCCAACCCCCTGATATACAAGCTCTAACCAGAAGGAAGCTACAACTCCCTGTATTCTCAAGCTCCAACTGGAAGGAGGCTCCAATCTCCTTTCCTTTCCACTTCCTTCCTCCCTGTAATATAAATGGAGACTCAACCTGTCACTATTACTATCACTAAAAATGATATATCATCATCAAAACCTAACACTATTATTATCACTGATACTGATACATCATCAACAACAAAATTGTATCCACTACAACTTATACATCGTCATCATCAAAACTAGATCAACATCATCAACCTAGTTATACTTAGAAACTAGGTCCACATAAAGATCCTAGGTCCACATGGGTCCACATATAAACCCAAACATATCAGTGAGTTCATTCAGAAGTACAAAAAATAGAGGATTTTGTATCATAGAAGGATGTTGATTCATTATGCAGGCAAAGCATGTTTTGGGAGACCTCGTTATATTTTTTTGCATACATCAGTAAGTTTATTTCAAATGAAATACATATAAGACTTCAATGTGTATTGAAGGAATAAGTACCACTATGTATTTAGAATTTGTGTGCTTTCAGAGCCATAAGAGGTTTTGAAATATTATTTTTTTCGTGGAACTAAGATGGTACATGCTTAGTAGAAATGGCAGTCCCATACATGTATTTGTCGGAACTACTAAGTGAATTTTCTAGTTGTATTAATAGATTTAAGATTGTGACAAATCTTACATTTTCCCTTCATTTTGGAGGGACATCAAATGTTGAGGGTGAGTTTCATAATTGATGGCAGTAAGGAACTTTGGAATTATGATCCTTTTTTTTCAATTTATTTCCTATTATAGGCCATATAAAATAGATTTTATGTTGTTCTTTGATGTGTTAAAATGTCATATCCTAAAATAAGAGAGCTCCGAATTTCAAACTAATATTAATGTATGATAGTGCCATTTTGGAAAACTATGTGCTTATTAAGCACATTTGCAAGGAGATATTAAACAAGGTACTGAAACTTCTGTAATATATTGCAATTGATCATTTATAAAAATCATATTCAAGTGAATATTAACACATTACTGCCATCATTGTGTGGATATTTACAAATAAAAGTAGGGAATCAAATGGAAACAAAACAAATTATTATTTTTTTAAATAATAACCCTTCGTCGGAACATCGACGACCTAGTTCATCAATGGTTCAACTACAATTATGTTTTCCTCCTAAACCAATAACCATCGGAAACACAGTTGGTTCATTGATACCTGGTCGATAGTTTGACAGGGTCTTGATGATATTATTACGAACATTCGTCGATGATTTGTCGTATATTATTCGATATTCTGATGGACTAGCGATGAAAACATGATGTATTTGAGACGAATTGTAGTGGATGATACAACATACTAGCAATAATCATTAGTCAATATTCTGATGGAGTAGCGATGAAAGAGTGATGAATGGATTTGAGATGAACTGATGTGGCGCATTTTTCGTAGGTCAGTCTCTCTTACGACAAACAAGCAATGAGAAAAACCTGGATTTGGGACCTACATCGGTCGACGGTATGAAAGAAATGTTTGTCTATCTTGCAAAGAACATGGATCATTGTAATTTTGATGGAGGTGACATGACAAAAAATAGGTTTTAGCCTTTGTCATACCTGAGACATTGTGGCGATGAACATGCATCGGTAAATTATCAGAAAATGGGCCCAATGTAGTAGTGAACACATTGGACAAGTGGCCTACAAACTAGATCTTCCATCCCATTCCAAAATCATCTAGTGTTTCATGTGTCTTATCTAAAAAAGGTCATGGGATCAAAGTGTAGGGTGTAAACTAGCCTACTAGAACTTGACAAATAAGACTCCATTTGGATTCACCTGGAAATCGTATTGGCTACTAGAAAGCGTCAATTGTTCTAGTGCATCATCAATGAAGTATTGATCTAGTGGAAAGACATTCCATAGGAAGATTCCACATGGGAACCAACCATGATTCTACAGCAATTTCATCATCTTCAACCTTGAGGACAATGCAACTTTTGAAGGGGGACGACATGTTAGGTTCCTAACCTAACCTCCTTACTCTAGACCACTTAGGAGTTATTTAATTGTTGCATGGCCATCCTCTTTGAAAAATGACCATTGGATAGTAATGGATAGATATTCAATGTAAAAGGGTCCACTTTATAGGGCCCACTAGATAGTTTGTACCCATTAGTGATAGGGACACAAGTAGTTAGGTTTTTTACTATGGAAAATATATTTCAAGATATAAGAGAGGATGTAATTTTTATCTTTTGTTGTTTATTTCAAGTTCTAATCAATGGAAGGTCACCCCACCTTAGGATGCAAGTGAACATTATACTCTTCTTTGAATTATGAATATACAATGGTCTCTTTATATATTTTATCTTATTGTCTCTTGTTTCTAGTTAATTTGCAATTATATTCTCTATATACCTGGTTGTTTTTCAATTTTCAAGGGTTAAGGAACACTACATTTCAACAATACCTGAATCAATTCATTGAAATGTTTTTGGATGATATTTTTATATATTCAAGAACACTAAAAGATCACAAAGAGAATTTAAGGCTAGCATTGAAGTGTCTTAGAGAGCATAATCTAGTGTATGCTCAACTCTATAAGTGTTCATTATTTAAATTAAAGATTCATTATTTAGGGCATATAATCTGATGAGAAGGAATTACAGTACATCCAAGAAATCTAGAGGCTATTATGGATTCGATGACACCTTCAAATGTACATGAGATATGTAGTTTTATGGGTTTTCTTGGGTATTATAGGAGGTTTGTGGAAGTATTTTCAAATATTGTGAATCCTATCATGGAATTGTAAAAGAAAGAGAAAAAAATTGTATGGATGGAGAAATGTGAATAAGCAACAAGATTAAATAGTTGTTGGTGATAACTCCCATTCTAAAGGTACTATACATGGATCAAGATTTGTGGGTTTGTATTGATGCTTGGAAAGAAGGATTAGGTGGAGCACTAATGCAAGAAGGTAGGTGATTGCTTACACTTCAAGAAATTTTATACCACATGAAGAAAATTATGTGATTAGGGTTTTAATATTTATATGGTGCGAGTAGTCATCAGGATCGCTCGAAAAATACACAGTGGTCATTTTGAATAGTCAACGTTTAAGATCTTCATGATGGATCTGAGTGAAGATCTGAAACGTTGACTATTCAAAATGACCACTATCGATTTCCCGAGCGATATTGATGAGAAATATGTGATGTATGAATTAGAACTTGCTGCAATAGCACATGCATTGAGACATTGGAGTTATTATTTGGTAGGAAGAAAGTTTTAATTGATAGTATAATGACATGGACTTTAGCATATATTTACAAAAACTAACCTGGATGTTAGATAGAGAATATGGTCAAACATTTTAAGTGGGTATGATATCAACATATAATACATTAAAGTAACATTAAACAAGTTAAAGGATGCCTTCAATAGAATACCACATATCTTCTTAATTTTACCATTAAATATGAATCTTAGAGAAAATATATTTAAATTACAAGAAAATGATGAATGGTATGCATAAGTAAAATAAAAAAATTGAAAATGACATAATGAAAATTCCCAAGTATCGGGAATATTTATTGGATAAGTATGAACTATTTAGATTTCATAGAATGATTTATGTACCTCTCAATGAAGAAATTCATAAGTTGATACTCAAGGAAGTGCATAGGGCAGTATATATGGCTCAAGCTAGAGTAAAAAAGATGTATGCAGATTTGAAATTGATATTATTTTGGAATGGAATGAAGAAAAACATAATATACTATGTGGCTACATGCCTAGACTATCAGCAAGTGAAAAGTGAAGGTTGAGCATTCAGACCTAGTAGGATTATGTACTTCATAGTGTATCTATTATGACATTGAGAAGGAATGATTCAATATTGATAATAGTGGATACTTTAACCAAGAATGCACATTTTATTCCAATGAATAACTCTTATCAAGAACTAGAAATAGAACATGTTTTTTGTAAATAATATAGTGAGACTACATGGAATTTTGAAGAAGATCATTTTGGATAGAGGACTGGTGTTTACAGAATTTTTTGGACTAGTTTCCAAGAGGCCTTGGTAATGCAACTTAATTTTAGTACGACATATCGTCATGAGATAGATGAACAAATAGAAAGAGTGAATCAAGTGTTGGAGGATATGTTGCATTTGTATGTAATGGACTAGCAAAATCAATGAGAAGAGTATTTACCTCTTGTGGAATTTTCATATAACAATAGTTATTAAAGTTTGAAAAAGATGGAACCTTTCAATTATTTGTGTGGTAGACCCTACAAAACTCCTCTTAGTTAGGATATAATTAAATACAAATTTCTAATTGGACCTTAATTAATTCAAGAGGTATAAAAGTAGATGAAAATAATTAGAGAAATATTAAAAGGAACTCAAGATAGACCAAAACATTATGCATATACGCATAGAATTATTAGAATTTATAAAGAAGAGGACAAAGTGTTTTTGTGAGTTAGACTACAAAAGAGATCTATTAAATTTGGAAAGGGAACCAAGTTTTCACCATAGTATGTGGGACCATTTACGATGATCCGAATTTATGAGCGGAATGAAAAGAATAACAGACTAAATACAATAACATAGAGATATGGAGAACAAAAACAGATATCCAGTGAACAATAACTTCTATTGAATAAATAAAATAGATTGAAACTATGAAACTGCAGAACTCGAAACAACTTGCTCAAATGGTGGTAGTTATATCTGAGAAGAGATGTGGCTTGCTACACGCATCCATCTGAGAAGAATAATTACAATGAGGCTCCAGAGGCATTTTTGACATTACTCATGAATTCCAAAACCCTAGAAATAAAAAAACCTAACCCTAGGAGATGAAACGCTAAAAGCTATGTGGGCCTCGATGGGTAAGTGGGTACCTCAACTTCCCAGGGTCGTAACTTTTGCATATGACCTCTGTTTTATGCGCGTGATAGCCCGTTGGAAAGGTATTTTCGATAAATACATAGTATGCCATCAAAATATGACTCCATATATAGTTTGATTGTGGCAAGCCAAAAAAACATTGTTTAGGGCCCCAAAACAGCCCTGAAATTACATAAAGATGTACAGAAATGAAAACTTCCAAAATAAGTCAGTTGTATTAGGTGGGAGGCCACCAGTATCCACCTGGAATATGTGTAGGGATTCAAACATCCCCGAAAGTGTAGAAACCACAATTACAAAGAAGTAAAAAAGAACGTATTGAACTAAAAATTGTTAAGAGGAGCCAGTTGGAATAGGTGGGTGGCCACTAATATCCACCTAGATCATTCCTCCCCCCTTTGGAAGCAATGGTGTCCATTGCATTGAATTTCCCCATCAGGTAAGGAAAATTTGTTGAATTTGGATTTCAGTGAGCCACTTGACTTGGTGTAGGAGATTCCTTTCCTTGACAACCCGATAAAACTGGATCCTCTACTGGTGAGTGCCCTTGACCTGTGTGTCCACCATGTGATCAGTGGATTCTTGTTCCATGCAGTCAGGGTTGAGATATATTGGTGTCAAATTTTCTATGATCTCTGAGGTGTCCAATAATGGTGGAAAGTATGGTTGAAGGAGATCCACATTGAACACTGGGTGCAAGCCAAGGAAGGGTGGAGTGCTGAGATAAAAAGAATTTCTACCCACAGCCTTGGTGATAGTGTAGGGCCCATATCGAAGTGGGAAGAGCTTTTGATGGGGCCCTGTAAGGTGCTCTTTCTACAAATGTAGCTAGACCTTGTCTCCCACCTGAAACAGGTGTAGTACCCGATGTTGATCATGGCGCTACTTGTACTTAGCATTTGTTTTCTACAAAAATTCATGGACATGTTGGTGAATGTGTTGAATCTGCTCAATGAATCTGGTGGCTTTTTCAGCCTCAGAATGAACATGGAAACATTATTCATGTGTGGTTGCAAGAGGTAGTGCAACATCAATGGGACCCAAGGGTTGGAATCATAGCCCTACCTGAAATGGGCTATGGCCGGTGGATCTATGGAGAGACATGTTGTAGCTATGTTGAACATAGGGAAGACTCTCATCCCATGTACATGGATGCTTAGAGTTTTACATGCATAATATGTGCGCAATCATTTGATTGACGACCTCTGTCTAGCCATTGGTTTGGGGGTGGAAAGCAGTGGATTTAGTGAGCTTGGTATCCAATAGTGACCAGAGAATCAACCAAAATGTGTTGAGGAACCTGATGTTCTGATATGAGATGATGGTCTGTGGTATCCAAAAATGGACCCACACTTGTTCAAAGAAGAGATTGGCAGTATCTATCATTGTGATGCTCTTCTTTCATACTGTGATAATGGTCATATTTGAAAACCGATCAACCAATACAAATACACAATCATTGACGTGCTTGGTGGATGGAAGGACAGACATGTAATCCATCGAGATGGATTCCCAAGGCCTCTCAAGAGTAGGGAGAGGGGTGTATAAGCCTTTCTTCTTGATGGTTGACTTGGAAATGGCATAGGTAATGCAATATATGATATACTTGATGACGTCTTATCGAAGTTTTGGCCAATAAAAATGTTTCTGTAGAACGACCATATTTTTCTCCATGCCAAAATGTCCTACCATTCGACTGTAGTGAGCCTCCAAAATCATATTTGCACACTCGCTTGTGGGAACATAGAGGTGGCCTAGATGACATAACAATCTATCATGGATGTGAAAATCAGTGACATTCACTCATGTACCCAAGAGTTGATAGGTGGTGGTGAAGTTAGGGTCATGTTGATAACGTTAGGGCCACTCAGATGCCTCATACCCACAAGAATGGAGCACTGTGGTGAGTGTAGAAACATGAGGGTGACTAAGGAAGTCAGTGACACAATTTGTGCTCCTTGTTTTATACTTGATGTTGAGATGGAATTGATGTAGGTATGTGGATCACTTTTGACGACGATCGTTCTGCAGCTTCCTTTGTGAATGTATGAACTACAAAGGCTTGTGATCAGTGTGGATGATTGTCTCCTTTCCCAGAATGTAATGTTTCCATTGATGGTAGGCTTGCACAATGGAATACATTTCTTTGTCATAGGTGGGGTATTCCGG
Organism: Picea engelmannii; assembly: GCA_009831015.1. NCBI lineage: Eukaryota > Viridiplantae > Streptophyta > Pinopsida > Pinales > Pinaceae > Picea > Picea engelmannii. The sequence continues at coordinate 2,992,209 of ML776967.1, read as the reverse complement.
ATAGTATCTGAGAGTGTCTCACTATGGTATGCTATTGGATGACCATGTTGAGTGAGAACTGTGTTGGAAACATAGTCGGAGGCATCAATCTCAATCTCGAACGATTTTTGTAGATCATGTAAAGAGATTATTAGAGTTGAGCACAAGCGATGCTTCATATCATCAAATAATTGTTGTTGTGTCTGTCCCATGAAATTTTTTCCTTGTCACCACTCTTGGTTACTTGGTTGAGGATCCATGCAATATGGGATAATCCCAACACAAACCTTCGATAGAAGTTGGAAAGTCCCAAGAAGCTCTAAAGCTCGATTAGTGTGGTCGGGGATGTCCATTCATGAATGACTTGGATCTTAGTTGGATCCACATGTACCCCATTCTCATCAATAGTGTAGCCCAAGTATTGGACCTTGCTCATGCCAAAGTAACATTTTTCCAAGTTGGCATATAGCTTTTGTTGCCGCAAAGTGCTCAAAACCTATTGAATATGGTGCATGTACTCCTCCCAAGTTCTGTTAAATATGAGGATTTCATCTAGATATACCACCACAAAATATTTGGTGAAGGGTCTCAATACATCATCCATCAATATCATGAAAGTTGTTGGTGCATTTGTTAAGCCAAAGGGCATGACCATCGATTAGAAGAGACCTTATTTAGATTTGAAAGATGTCTTCCATACATCATTTGGTTTGATGGGAACCTGGTGGTAGCCAGACTTTAGGTAAATCTTGTTGAAGAACTTTCCCCCCTTGAGTTGGTCAAGAAGGTCATCAATTCTAGGAATTGGGTATCGGTTCTTGACTGTGATTTTGTTTAATTCTCTGTAATCAATGCAGAGTTGTCGGGCCCCATATTTATTCTGCACCAGCACAATCAGGCTTCTGCAAGGTAGGCTCTTTGTCGAATGTGCCCCTTTTGAAGCATCTCTTGGATTTGGCACTTGATTTCATCATTTTCCATCAGCAAGCGACGATAGACTGATCCATTAGGCAGTGGGGCACCGGGGGTTAGATCAATTGGATGTTTGACTTGGTAGTGCATCGGTACCCCAGAGGGTGAGAAGAATATGTCTCTGTACTCACCCACTATCTTGTCCACTTGCTTCCGCTACAAAGAGAGGCTTTGTGTAGAGGTCACGAATGTGGCAGAGACCTTTTGCTTACTGCGAGCATGGATCACAAAGAAGACGAACTTCCTAGTATGTGAAATGACCTTACTTCATTTCTTAGTAGATATTAAATAAATAGAGGAAGGCAGCGCTACCTCTGGTATCTTGTATAATTGTCTACCCAAAGTAACAATAACACTGCAGGGTATAGACTCATACACAACATGTCTCTTCCAAAAATATGACTAGCCTAAAAGAACATCACAAACTTCAAGGGGAGCAATATCACACAATACCTCATCTTTGAAGGGATTGATGTTGTAGGGAAGATGAGATTGTTGGCTGACATGAAGATATTGTCCTTGGCAAAGCCAGTTGATGGTGTAGAGTTGCGGGTGCATTATTATTGGCAGGTCTAACTACTTGATGACCTTTTCTAAAATCAGGTTCTTTTGACTGTTTCTATTGACAATGAAATGAAACAGAGTTCCCTTTACCCACATCTAAGAGTGAAAGAGGAATTCCCCTTCCTTTGGTTCTTCTAGTTCTCTTGGTTGGACTTTTGTGGTAGTAACAATGGCACTGGGTTTGGCATCGATGATCTGCTTCCCATTTTTTGGATTTGATTCAAAGTCAAAATCTTCCTCTGACTCGAAATATTTCAGCTTGGCCACCAGTGATTGCTTGGAGAGAAATTTTTTGGTGTTGTGCCAAGGGATTTTATGGTATTCACACCATTTTCCCGTGTCCTTCTTCGAATTATCATTACCCTTTTTGGGTTGCATCTTGGACTAGTTTTCCTAAGAGAGGCCATCTTTTCTCTATCCCTTGTTTTGTGGGTTTGGGCTGCCTTTTCCCTACTTTGGATTTGAGTAGTATGCAGATCCAAACTATCGCCTCTTCCTCTTAAGTTTCTGCTTGATCTTGACAACATATCTGTAAGCCACAACTAATGATGCGATGTCTAGAAACTCCATTTTTGTTTAAATGTATCTATGCATACAGCCGTGGTATTTTAGCACCATATGTCGTTTAGAATATTTGATACCCAATTTGGTGCACATGGTATGGAAAATATTGGTGAAATATGGTACTGTCTAGTCCCTTTCCTAACGCAGTGTGCTCCATCTTCTGTATTGGTCCTCATAGCTTCCAAGAGGATAGTATTGTTCTTTAATGGAATCCTTGAAGTAATCCCATGTGGTGGATATCACAAATATTGTAGATTCTTCTATGGTTGTTTTCTTGGAGTAAGTATCACACCAGTCCTTAACATGGGGGGCGACCTTGAGGAGTGAAAAAGTAATCTTTTCCCTATCGAAAAAATTGTGCATCGAAAAATACACTTCGAGTAGATTCAACAATTTATCTATAGCATCTGCATCTATCAGTCCTTCAAATAATGGAATATCAAAATATACTTGTACCTTGAAGGGGGTTGCATGGCCTCTTGATGAATATGCATCTCATGTCGGCAGTCATCGAAGGATCTGTGCAAAGTTGTCCATCATTTTGTTGCTTTGTCGTGCAAGGGATTCCTCAATCAACATTTCAAAAGGATCTTATATTCTGTCATATTTATTCTCATCCCCCATGGGTTGTTTTCAAGCTTGGTGTGGTCAATCTTGAAAAGGCTCGACTAGTTTGAGTCCCAACTTCTTGTACCCAGATCTTGTCGGGGAAATGCACTAAAAAAAATAAATGAAAAGCATATTTCTCTGGTACCACTGATCCGGATCTATGAGAAGAGTGAAAGTAATAATAGATTGAATACAATAAAATAGAGATATGGAGAACAACAACAGATATCCAGTGAACAATAACTTCTATTGAATAAATAAAATAGGTTGAAATTGTAAAACTGTATAACTGGAAATAACTTGCTCGAATGGTGGTAGCTATCTCTGAGAAGAGATGTGGCTTGCTACATGCATATGTCTAAGAATAATGATTACAATGAGGCTCCAAAGGAATTTTTAACATTACTCATGAATTCCAAAACCCTAGACATCAAAAAACCTAACCCTAGGAGATGAAACACCAAAATATATGTGGGCCCCGATGAGTAAGTTGGTACCTCAACTTCTCGGTGTCATAAATTTTGTATACAACCTTCGTTTTAGGCATGTGATAGCCTATTGGAAAGGTGTTTTCTAGAAATACACATTATGTCATCAAACTCTGACTCAGTCTATATTTTTACTATGGAAAGACAAAAATAAAGTTGTTTAGGGCCCCAAAACAGCCATGGAAGTACAGAAAGAAGTATTGACATGAAAACTTCCAAAATAAGCTCGTTGGATTAGGTGGGTGGCCACCAATATCCAAGTCGAAGATGTGTAGGGATTCAAACAACCTCAGAAGTGTAGAACCCACAATTACAAAGAAGTACAGAAGAATGTGTTGGACTAAAAATTGTCAAGAGGAGTTAGTTGGAATAGGTGGGTGGCCACCAATATCCACCTGGATCGTACGATTACTAAAATATTGGGACTATTTGCTTATCATCCTTCATTTCCATCATCTTTAGATCACATGCATGATGTTTTTCATGTTTATTTTTTTCACCATTGTATTTTAGATCCTTCTCATGATATTGATTTGAATAATTTACAAGTTTTATATGAGGAGGCCTTGAAGGATGAATCTATAGGAATATTCAATAGGTGAACTTGATAGCTTCAATGCCATTTTTTTTATCAGGTAAAGGGCTAGTGGGATAGATATATTCTTATTCAGCTACTTAGGAGGGTGTATGTAGTGTAGTTCCCTCTTATTCTTTGATTTTATTTGACTAATGTGTTGTTATTATTTGAGGGCATTTTAGTTACAAGAACGACTCGATTAGTTGATATATACACTTTTGGTTGATGTGATATAGACTTTTGATTTGATTTGGTTTGATCATGGATTATGTCTTGATATCCTCGCAATGGTATGAGATGATTGAATTGTGTTATATGATGTGAAAACTTATTTTATCCTATGAGTAGATTGAGTTGTATCTTGAAATTGATGTGTGTGTGTGTCTAAATTTCATATAGGTGATATGGACTTTTAGTGATGAGTGATGCCATGGTATATTGAAAATGAATACATGTTTGTATGATGGAAATTACTATATTATTTTGTGTTATTGATGGTTTTTCAAGAGTGACGAGAAAAAATACATATGCATATGGACTCCAGATTGAGTCAAGATATGTGGAGCTAGGATGGGTTAGGATATTATGACTACCATATATATATTAATCCTCATTGTTTATTCATGATTATTAGACAATAATATTTGATGTATTTTCCTCTAGATAAGTTAAAATGCATGCACAATAATTACCAATTAATCTTACACATAAGAAAATGGAAAATTTGTGACATGATGAGTACCATCAGGGAGAGGAGGTCTAGGTTGCCTATTCCTAACTATTATCCTCCTTTCCATGTAATAGGTTCAAAAAAGTATTTTTTTTCTTGTAGGTTACATGTTTTTGTGAGGGTAGGACATGAATTTGGTCACTCACGAGGCTCTACTAAGTCTCACACAATAAGGTTTCAATCATTATTCCTTAGTGACCATTGGTCTCTCACTAGAGGTAAGTGGGTTGGGTTAACTAGGTCCCAAATGTGACACATATCCCCCACCATGAAAATGGAAACTCGAAGGATTTGAGTTGGCTCAATCTCACCCTTTGTATCATGCACTTGAAGAGTTGTAGAGGTTATTTCTAGCTCTTGGTGTAGGGTACTTGAAGAGTAGTAGTGATGATGGTTAGCTCTTGGTATATAATACTTGAAGGCTCTATGTTAAATTGGTTTCAACCTTGGTATTGACTTTAGTTTGTATATGTGTATACTTGAGAAGAACAATATCCTTTGACTTGCATAATTATTTTGGCATAATGAAATTAAAAGGTGCATTTATGACTTGATTTATCAAGTATATATATGCATATTTTATAAAAAGGGGAAAGTGAGATTCGACTCACCTTGATATTGGAAAAGTAATTAGGAGTTGAAAATAAAAGAAAGAAAGTGACTTTTAAATTAGAATTTTATTTAAGTAGGAAAAAGGCATTTCATGTGCACCCAATCAATTAGGAAAAATAAATAATCAAGGGAACATATAGGAGTAGAAATAGGAAAGACAGTTGCAAGGTGGTGATTAATATCCATTTATGTGTTTCTAAAATTACTATTTGTGCATGGAGGTGACGTGTGTGGGTGGATATTATGCATTTAGTAATTAAATAATTAGCATTTTTTCTTAACAATGGAAAGTAGCATGACCCTCAAAGGATATATAAGAAGAGAGAGCTTGGATTGAAAGCTCACCTTTTGCACCTTAATGTTGGATGGATGTGCTAAAGCCCAATTTTTTTGTGGTAATTTGGTTTTGAGTTTAGTATTAAGAATGAGTTATTATCGCAGAGGTGGGGTACCTCAAATGTTTTGGGAGCCATGCATTCTACATGCTATTTTGTTTTTACTCTTTTCATACAACCCATTATAGCTTGGGGGTTCTAGGGGAAGAAGAATACCCTAAGGATATGGTAAGATGGTCAATCATGAAGCTTTTTATAATTGGTAATTCATGGGAGTTTGAAGTTTCTAAAGAATCCTCTTGAAGAAAGGTTGGAGATAAATACCTATAAGGAGGACATCTACAATCATATGGAAAAAGGTATAATAGTCTAAAAATTTAATTAAGTGAATATTTATCTTTTAAAATTCAAAAATTTGTATTGAGGGTTTGAATATCTACATATACATAGAATTTATTATATTATTATGGAATTTAAAACCTCCATTTAAAATCATTAGTATGGTATTCCATGAAATACAAACCTCTATATAAAACTCATCATTTGAGTAATTATTTAATTTTCTGGAAAATCATTTTATATGTTTTTCCATACAACCAATATTGATTATGACCTTCTTTAGGGAAAATAGAAATTAGATCATGACTATCATTTAACAAACTAGTAGTTGCATCCTATAGTGGCTTGTTTGTTACTTACCAACATTTAATTTAGGTTTTTGAGGGAATTTGATGAAAGTTTTCTAGGTTTTTCATCTACCAAGGAATGTAATAATTATTTATGTTTAGAATGTGTTGAATCTCTATTAATATACCCATTAATTTCAATTACATTTGATCCATTTCCTATATAATATTTTGAAGATACTTTTGATTGCATTGGAAACATTTACTAAATTATATTATTTGCTGAGATTTACTAGACTATTGCATATTTCTTATTGTTGAGCATATCACTATGAAACATCAGTAACATAGCTAGAATCATATTACTCTAAAGATGCATTACTTTTATTTATAATGTTATTTATATTTGAGGAAGTTTTAGGTATTTTGTAAGAGGTTTGTTACCTTTAGTTAAGGGACTACTCATGCTCTTTAGAGAACATTTGTAATACTTCCATATAGAGAAAAAAAATTACCACTAAATGATAAGTAAAGGTTGAGACATTGTGTAAAGGTTGAGACATTGTGGGATAGAATTTTTGTTGTGGATTATGTAATTGCATAGATTTAATTTTATTTTTGGCAGATTGTTTTAATTTTATTACATTAAGACATTTCTTTTAAGACTATCAAATTCAATGTAAGAATTTATGTTTGCATTATCTCAAATATAATTGAATGATTCTTATCCATATGTTTATTATGTTAAGTAAAGTATTTATTTACATACAAAAACAATATTTTCTATTATAGTAAGTTTTGTGCTTTGTATTAGGTTAACATCTTGGAAGGGAATTACATATGGTTTTATGTACAATGGCTCATGACATGAGTCTTGATAGCTTCTAAGAAAATTCCTATCGCAACTTTTAATAGTTCTTAAATTGTAAAGCTACACAATAATAGTTTGTAATGATCCCAAGCCATTATGCAAGGATCATCACTGTTTTGGTGTCTTTTTAAAACTTTTTCTAAGTGAGGTATTTCGTCAAACACTTTGTTGATCTACCTTTTAGATGTGTTTATATGTCTGTATGCAGCAAATAACAGAAAGAGATAACCATGGAACATACCTCAACCATATGCAATAAGATAGACAAGCCAAAACATCTCAATTCTTCTTTATTCATAAATTAGAGAAACCTGCTACAATGAAGATGTCGATCTAGAATGATCAACAGATGGCCAAGAAGATAGACAATAGATAAGAGCTACTAAAAAATGCTCCCGCTAATACAAAATATGTCTCCAAAGGCTGAATAAGAAATGAAGATCAATACAAACAGATCTGAATGCCAAACTCTCCAGCTGAAGAATGCCACACTCCAATAGAAGGCTAAAACCCTCAATAACTCGGCCCTGGTGCCAAAAGTGTCCAATCACCCTAATAAATATGCCAACTGATAGATCGGGTGATGGTAAGAACAACCCAGGTGACCGAATCTCCAAGATCCCTCTCAATCTCTGTAGATCTGAAATCCCCCACTGAATGGTAAGCCCCACTGGATGACTGAAACCCTAGATAATTCAGCCCTGCTGAAGGAGGCCTCCAAATGCTCTAAAACTCTCCAGAAATATAGATCGAGACCCTGCAAGTCACTAGGTAAAGTCTCAGGGTCAGATCTGAAGTGTAACCCCTCCAAATGGACTAGATCTGGATCTCAAAAATGCCCTCCTTCTCTTCAATTCGCCCCACTGCTCAAGAAATAATCTGAGCCATAAAAATGTCTCGGAAAGCACTAGATCTAATGTCCAAGGCCCTGCAATGAAAACCCAAGTGATAGAATCCTCAACGGCCCTGCCAATCTACTACAACGAATCTCTCTCCAAAGATGGTGCGCCCCTCTTGCTGGAATCCCTCAACTGGTGCGCCCTCTCTCTATCTGCACATGAAATTGATGTAGAATCCTCCTGCAACTGAGTAGATATGGAACTAGAATGGTGTGGGAGAGTATTGCATCTCCGAGACCAATCTTGGGACAAGATAGGTGGAATCGTTCACCACCAAATCGTCCTCTAGGGTTTGTTATGTCAAAACCCTCAAAACCCCCAATATTGGGCTCACTAGCTAGAAGCCAGAAATCAAAATAAGATCATACATGAATCCATGAGAAGAGGCCCTTGCCTTTCCTTTATACTTTTTGGCTCACCTTKTCCCTCCAAAGTGACTTTCATTTTATTAATATTTAATTAATTAATTAAATCACTTTAATTAATTAATTAACCTTTTTACCTTTGAAAAGCTCCTTATCTCTCCTTGTGGCTTCCCTGGCCACTGAAAGTCACTTCTAGACATCCTATCCTATAGTGTTGCTCCTCCCGATTCCAATGAGATATTACACTGAGAGGTTCCTCCAAGTAATGTGCCCAAAATGACCTCTTCAGTGAATTCCATTGACTTATAGCTCAAAATAGTCAAAATCCTGGAAATCATCAGAATGCAACGAAACCAAAGCCAACCTATGCAGAATGGCTCATAATGATGGAATATGATCATCAATGCAATTTGGACCCCACAATGCCTCTTAAATACCCATGTACTCGCTATAGCATCCATCTGGCTACTCTGGTCATCATAAATCTCTACCCTGTGATGATGTCCCAAAGTGGGGACATTACAGTCCTCCCTGCTAGAAAATTGCTTGTCCTCAAGAAATACCCAAATCCCTCCAATTAAAATACCAAGATCCCATGTCCACTTGTGGGATACATAGTAGAACCCATCCAATGATGAACAATAGCACACTCCACCCCCTGGATCCCATATCAGGAAGTGAACTGCAATACTCTGTGAATAACAGTCCTGGAAGATATCAACCCTGTGAACCTCCTGCACCTGACCCATGGCCTCATCTCAGAATGAGTCCATCCTCTGAATCTCTACCAAGATCCACACGGCCTCCATCAACTGCACGTGTTGATGCCCAACTGAGGTGATGCAAGACCTCTATGAGGCACCCGCAACCGATGCGCTCCTCTCAACATTGAAGATCAATGGAAAGTTAGAGTAACTTTCCCCTGCCATGGTCCACTCTCCCCTGTCAGTCAATGAACTGCTCAATCCTGCAATCCCTGGGTCCCATGCTAACCTCTGTCGAATATCCTCATGCTGACACTGCACTACTTTGTCCATGACTATCTATCCCCTACATACATCCTAAACCCTCCTCTCCTGGGTCCTCCAACTGAAATACCTGTGACCACCGGACCTGATGTTCAGAAACTGTATCTGTAAGGGCGTCTCTGTAGAAGAAGTATATGTCCAAACATATCTATGCCCTATCCTGATGATCAAGTGGAAGGAAATGTCTCACCCCATAGGACAAGTACCTGCAGACCCACTCCAAACCAAACCAAGGTGGAGTGTGTGGCTCTCTGGTGCAACGTGGGTCAACATGAACATCGTGCTAACAAAACGGACTCTTGGGTCCCATGACAAACTTGAAAGTTTATCACTTCCAATCTCTTCTAACTGCTCCTGTGTGAGGCTAATCACTATCAGAAGCCCTTTGTGCTCATCTATCGTCATCTGGTCTATGATGCTAACCATCACGCACCAAATCTCAACTACCTGTCTAACACAGTCCACCTCTAACCTGTTGTATGCCGTAAAAGTACTCATGTCATGTAGTCTCGGCCTACTCACTCTCCATGCCCTCAACCATGACCTATCCCTCCTCATGCGGCTGTCTATGGTAAAAGTGTCAGGACGGGCTAATAGAAACATCTGCTGCTGGCTGTAGGACTGAAAGGCGTCACATGCTTTGGTCAATCCCAAGGATTCAACCAGAAGCTCGTCCATTGGTATCCATGATAACTGCCCACCTGTAGTCGTCACTAAACCCCTATCATCAGGTACAATTGTAAGCAACTCCTCCAACTGCTGGTAAACCACTCTCCATCTCCCCTCACCTAGGCAACTGCTGAAATGGTGAAGGTGAGGTCTCATAATCATATGCTGCTGCAAAGGAGTGGCACCTACATGCTCCCATAAATGTGTCTCCTCTCTGTCAGGAAGTACACCCCTCTGAATCCCACCATACATATCATCATGTCTCTATGAGCTATCACACATCATTGTATGCTCCGGCATACTCCTGTCATCTCCCGCAAACTCATGTTGCATCACAGATCCTGGGCGTACGGCCGAATCAATCTCTATATGGAGATCAACCACTCCCAAGACACAAATGGAAGTGTCCCCCATCAACTGGTGCTCCTCTGCTAGATCATCAACATCCTCTATCAACGTGACTGACTGATACATCTGAGTGTCCACTAAGACAGATGAAGTGGATCTATGATGGATCTCCTCAGGAGACTCATATGTCCTAGACTATGATTCTTGAAGGGCAGTCTATGTGCCTCTCAAGAATCCCTGAGTGCTCACCAATTCCTGAGTGAGTCGGCCCATCTCCAACTCTTGCTCCCTCAGAGCCTCATGATACATCTCACCAACCCTCGGTAGATAATCCTCGTCTGTCAACAACTGTTGGTAGTCATTCCTCATCACAGATACTCTCTGTCGGAGAGTGTGAAAATCATCCATGTAGAATCCTCCATCTAAGCTACCCTGTGCCACTGATGCTCTCCAACAGTAATCTACCATCACTGCATGCATGTCATCAATACGTCTAGTGGTTGCCCTGATCATAGCCTCACTAACTCTCAATTGTGCTACCAAGTGGTGTGACTCCTGATCATGGTTATACTGAGGTGCCATCTCAGACCCCTCACTGCTAGTGTCAATCCTACTAGTGCCAACTCTAGAATCCCAAAAAACACCCTCTTCATAAGATAACATGCTCAACTGCCCATTGTCTATGGTGCTACTGGGTACTCCTATATGCCACTGCATCCCCTCACTAGATGCCATCTCCCGCTGACTCACACTGTATCCTGTATGAGCAGTTGTATCCTCCTGTGCACTCAACCTGCTACTATCATCTATGCCTGGATCCCATAGAGATGTATCCAGACACGTGCTATGGTCATCCTGACTGCTGAAAAGTGCATCCTCATCAATGCAGGCCGATCCTGGAAGTAAGTGTTCCATCACCTTGTCAACCTCTGCAATCTGCTCAACCAATGGAGTCTCCAATAGTTGTGACTCCATCTCCTCAGGCTGATCTGTATGTGTAAGGTCCCCTGTCTGTACTCCCTGTACCTCCTCTTGGATCTGTGGGTCTACCTGTCCATGGTGTGCATCCCTCACACTAGGCTCATCCATCATACCTAACGTGCCACCGATCTCCTCATGTGACGTGGCTATCCTGGGTGTCTGAACATGTGACAAATGTGTCACGGCCCCCATAGAAAGCTCATCATCTCTAGGTGCTAACACATGTGGCTCCTCACTAGTGTCACCACTCTGCTGAGGCGTAAGGTCATCAACGATATGTGACGTGTCTGCTGAGACACTGGGGTTATCATCTTGTCCATCCAGCTGCCTATCCACTACACAAGGGTCATCCTCCTCCTCAAGCGTGCAAGCATCAATAGCCTCTGTGCAAGAGTCATCATCACTATCCTCTGAGGTAGAGTCACTATCACTAGCCTCTGTGCAAGAGTCACTGTCATCATCCGATTTCTATGAATCCACATCTATCGCTCCATCCTCACACACATCACCCTCACTGTCATGACATGCCTCAATAATGCGTTCCTGATCTTTACCCCTGCACCTATGATCTAGTTCCCACAGCCCCTTGCAACTGTGGCAAGGTTGCATGCTCCTACTGGGTGTGGGGTTTCTCTGTTCTTCCCACCATATAGCTGCTTCTTTTTTCTTTTCACCTGCTATGATCATCCCTTGTAAAATATCCCATTTGCTCCAATGGGGATTTCTATAGGCTGCATATTGTAGGAAGGTTATTGTAGCCTTAGTTTCCTTGCTAAGGCAGTCATACATGATCTCCAACCATGGTATCTCAAAGGCTATCTTATCCATTTCTTTCCAACTATCCATTTATCCCTATGGAAGACCCCCCAGGTTTGCAGGATTTAAGCTCTGATACCACTGTAATGATCCCAAGCCATTATGCAAGGATCATCACTGTTTTGGTGTCTTTTTAAAACTTTTTCTGAGTGAGGTATTTTGTCAAACACTTTGCTGATCTACCTTTTAGATGTGTTTATATGTGTGTATGCAGCAAATAACAAAAAGAGATAAACATGGAACATACCTCAACCATATGCAATAAGATAGACAAGCCAAAACATCTCAATTCTTCTTTATTCATAAAATAGAGAAACCTGCTACAATGAAGATGCCAATCTAGAATGCTCAACAGATGGCCAAGAAGATAGACAATAGATAAGAGCTGCTACAAAATGCTCCCGCTAATACAAAATATGTCTCCAAAGGCTGAATAAGAAATGAAGATCAATACAAGCAGATATGAATGCAAAACTCTCCAGCTGAAGAATGCCACACTCCAATAGAAGGCTAAAACCCTCAATAACTCGGCCCTGCTGCCAAAAGTGTCCAATCACCCTAATAAATATGCCAACTGATAGATCGGATGATGGTAAGAACAACTCAGGTGACCGAATCTCCAAGATCCATCTCAATCTCTGTAGATCTGAAATCCCCCACTGAATGGTAAGCCCCACTGGATGACTGAAACCCTAGATAATTCGGCCCTGCTGAAGGAGGCCTCCAAATGCTCTAAAACTCTCCATAAATATAGATCGAGACCCTGCAAGTCACTAGGTAAAGTCTCAGGGTCAGATCTGAAGTGTAACCCCTCCAAACGGACTAGATCTGGATCTCAAAAACGCCCTCCTTTTCTTCAATTCGCCCCACTGCTCAAGAAATAATCTGAGCCATAAAAATGTCTCGGAAAGCACTAGATCTGATGTCCAAGGCCCTGCAATGAAAACCCAAGTGATAGAATCCTCAACGGCCCTGCCAATCTCCTACAACGAATCTCTCTCCAAAGATGGTGCACCCCTCTTGCTGGAATCCCTCAACTGGTGCGCCCTCTCTCTATCTGCACATGAAACTGATGTAGAATCCTCCTGAAACTGAGTAGATCTGGAACTAGAATGGTGTGGGAGAGTATTTCATCTCCGAGACCAAGATTGGGACAAGATAGGTGGAATCTTTCACCACCGAATCGTCCTCTAGGGTTTGTTATGTCAAAACCCTCAAAACCCCCAATATTGGGCTCACTAGCTAGAAGCCAGAAATCAAAATAAGATCATACATGAATCCATGAGAAGAGGCCCTTGCCTTTCCTTTATACTTTTTGGCTCATCTTGTCCCTCCAAAGTGACTTTCATTTTATTAATATTTAATTAATTAATTAATTAACCTTTTTACCTTTGAAAAGCTCCTTATCTCTCCTTGTGGCTTCCCTGGCCACTGAAAGTCACTTCTAGCCATCCTATCCTATAGTGTTGCTCCTCCCGATTCCAATGAGCTATTACACTAAGAGGTTCCTCCAAGTAATGTGCCCAAAATGACCTCTTCAGTGAATTCCATTGACTTATAGCTCAAAATAGTCAAAATCCTGGAAATCATCGGAATACAACGAAACCAAAGCCAACTTATGCAAAATGGCTCATAATGATGGAATATGATCATCAATACAAGTTGGACCCCACAATACCTCTTAAATACCCTTGTACTTGCTATAGCATCCATCTGACTACTCTGGTCATCATAAATCTCTACCCTGTGATGATGTCCTAAAGTGGGGACATTACATAGTTCATTTTTTTTTTTTATCTAAAAAGTGATTTATTTTACAATAATTATTTTTTCTTGAAATCTACTAATTGATGACTAAAATTCCTATCACAACTTTTAGTAATTCCTAAATTGTAAACTTACACAATAATCATTTATTTATTTTTATATAAAAACTGATTTATTTTACTATAATTATTTTTTCTCGAAATCTACTAATTGGTTACTATTGATAGGGAGTAGAGCTCGAACCCACTTCTTAGTTTACCTTCAATGTTAAACCACCACTAAGTATTGATTAAACTCATAATAAGTATAAATTATTTTATCGAAATATAAAATATTTTCCCTTTGGTAGCTTTGTTACAATAAATACTAAAGAATCACCCCTACTGGTGATGGTGATGATTATAGTAACCACCAAAAGCATTAATAGATTTTTAATAGATTTAGATTCTTCCTCTCTTCCCACTAATATATAAGAAGGTCTTGATGCCTATCAAAGGGGACAAATTCCTATCATATATTTTCCCGCTAATTGTGATGTTCAATAGAATAAGAATGATTATGTTCTTTCATTTTTATTTTTTATTCATTTTGTTTTCTTCCATGATATAGTTTAGTAGTTAGCTGGTATTAGGAGGAGAATTTGCACGTGTTCCTCTTTATGTTTAAGATAATATTGTGGTTGGATTTTTTCAGTTTTTATTTTTTTGGTTTGGTTTGGTTTTTTCTATGATATAGTTTAGTAGTTAGTTGGCATTAGGAGGAGAATTCACACTTGTTATTTTTTTATAAGTTTTATGATACAATTTAGTAGTTAGTTGGCATTAGGAGGAGAATTCACATTTGTTCTTCTTTTTATGGGTTTTTTTAAGTATATGTTTAAGATAATATTGTGGTTGGATTCTTTTATAATTAACATTTTTGTTTAGCCTCTCAGTAGCCTAGTTGTCTACTATATTTATTTCCCGACACCACTCTTTAACATTGTTGCCAAATTGTATTATTACCCCAAAACAAAATTGACTCCACTCTCCAACATTGCTGCCAAAATGTATTATTACCCCAGTTATTATTCTAAAATTGCAATTTTATTAAAAAAATCAAAGTGCAAATACTTTATATAGTATATCCCATGTCAATATAACTATAATAACTTTTAGAGGAAGGATTTATGAGAATATCTGCTCCATTTTCATAGATCCATCTACTGTCCCTTTTACTCAGTAATTATTATTGAGAAAAAATAGTTAGTAAGCTCCATGAAACCATGGTGTTAGTCTCTAAAATATGCATTCATACAAATGAATTATGAAACATGACACACAAAATTCAAATATTAGGTAGTGGTAAAATATGCTCTCATAAAAATATATTCCATGAATGGCAGGCTTGCATCTACACTCAATTTCTTTATTTCAGAACCAATGAATTTTTTTTTTTAACAATACCACAAATTCTACTACAACTATACACACTAAATGGTGATTTCTAATTTTCTTATATGATGACCTACAAGTTAGACTTGACTTTAATCTCTATAATAAGAAGACCTTTGTAAGTGCCCTAGAGCAATGGGGTTATCTACAAAATCTTGGAAAGGATAATTGTCAAGATGAGATTGTATTTGCTCTTATTGTGGGAATGGGATTTGTAGACCCTTAAAGCCAAAGGTGAACATTTATTATTGATCCAAACTAGTATTCTACTATTGTTGCTATTGCATCCACTCTTCTAACTTAAATTTGTTATGCACTTGTTCTTTCTTGAATTTAATATCACTAGATTATTGCATGGAATAAATTGAATCAATGAGCATAACATGAGAAATTAAATATACTAAATTTTAATGATGAAAAAGGCACAAGTTCTAAAAGATCCCTTGGAGCATATTGGCATTTGAAATGTTCAAATTCTTTTAAAAAATGGGGTTTGAGTTGTAGCTCAAGGAAGTTATGGTAGAATCTCATGAATCATGGTTAGAGGCCATTCTACAATTAGAAGAAGGGACAAGGGACATATTTGGTTGAATCCTGTGAAGTTATTTATGGAATCTCAATGCTCAACTTCATTATAGTAATCCTAGTGGGAAGTATTCTAGACACATAATTAATTAACTTACTTATGGAAATGTTCCATTTATTCTTCTAAGGGCCACTCCTTATACTCCTTAACTAAAATCGCAATGCTTCTCTTCATCTTGTATATTTGGAAAAGTACCCAATCATGCAACTATAACAAGAAGAAATTTCCTTATATGAAATATGGGCAAACCGAAAGAGAGAGTAAAGGATTTTATGATAAATTTGCATGATTGAAACCCATCCAAAGCCCTCATTTTAAACTTGAATAAGGAAAATAAAAATAATATTTAATATTTAATATTTATAGTTTTCCTTATTGAAATCCACACAATTAAATTAGAAACCCCTTTATTTTTAAAACCTAGGTGGAAGCCCCCTTTTTTCAAATAGATTAATCATCTAGAGTCTTACCTAGATTAGGCCCTATCATGACTAGGCCACAATCAAATCCAACCTAATAGGTGTTTTACACCAAAAAACACTTACACTATTCTATTTACATATAAGAATATAAACAAAGGAAAATAAATAGGAATATTGCATACCCTTAAGCTACCCTTCTTCTTTGTAGAACTATTAACATCAACAAGGAAATATCCATGCATAATCTAATTATTAGTATTTCCATTGGGTGATTTTATGACGTAGAAAACTAGTTCCTTCTTGATGCCAATGTGCTTGTTACTCTCCTTAGCATTGATGGATTTATATACACTCATGGTTATCTAGTGCCATAATCCAACAATTATGTTGGGGTGATAATCATTTGGATACTTCCTATCCCTTGCAGTGAAGAAATACCACTCCTTTTATCCAAATAGTTACCAGGGGAAGCATGTGCTAGACCATAATAAATAAATAAATATTATAACTAAAATACAATAAGAATGAATGATGAGCACCAATTGTAGTAACATGAAATCAATAAGAATGAATTATGTGCTTGTTACTCTCCTTAGCATTGATGGATTTATATTCATCCATGGTTATCTAGTTCCATAAGCCAACAATTATGTTGGGGTGATAATCATTTGGATACTTCCTATCCCTGGCAGTGAAGAAATACCACTCCTTTTATCCAAATAGTTACCAGGGGAAACATGTGCTAGACCATAATAAATAAATAAATATTATAACTAAAATACAATAAGAATGAATGATAAGCACCAATTGTAGGAACATGAAATCAATTCATTCATTCTTAGGACACAAAAGTTATAGTAGTTGGGGCCTAGTGTTGGGGAGTGTTGGAAATATAGTAAAACATTCAACTTTCTTTGTTTCTTCCAAGTATCCTCTTAAAACATTTTCTAAAAAAAACCTACAAACAATTTTCAATTCCATTGACAACAGAGGACCTAATAGAATGTTCACTTATAATTTCTAGAATGATGCAACATACATGTTGTAACTCCCCTTTAATTTAATAGAATTGAACTCGGAGCTACAAAATAAAAATTAAAAAAACGATGAGGTTATGGACTGAGGAAACCCTAACCCTTCAGACGTAGACAACAACCGCTCACAGTCAAGGCTCTTGCGCGGTGTTCGCTCAGTAGAAAAACTAAGTCTTGGATTCCACTGACACACCGCAATGGGGGGGGGGGGGGGGGGG